>CAUYSK010111572.1:0-17515 GCA_963575035.1 Avahi laniger
TAATTTCTTTCTATTTTTTTGGTAGAGGTGGGGTCTCACTCTTGCTCAGGCTGGTCTCGAACTCCTGAGCTCAGAATGATCCGCCCACCTCGGCCTCCCAGAGAGCTAGGATTACAGGCGTGAGCCACCGCGCCCGGCCCAGTCAAATAATTTTGAGAACCACTGTCCTTGTGGTCTGAGAGAATTTTAAATCCTACCAACTACTAGGTCTTGGTTTTCTTTTATGTCTTTGTGCAGGCTCCTGCATATATTCGGGAATGTGCCAGATTGCACTATTTGGGATCCAGAACTCAAGCATCAAAGGTAAGAATAGGAAACTACTCTTAACTCAAACAAGGAAAGTGTTAAGATTAGTAGAGTTTTAAAACAAAAGTATGAACTCAAAGTAAAGCCATGGAAAATAAGAAGTTTTTTAAAAATACCCCCACATACAGTATTCTTGTCTGCTTTCCGAGGTTCTCCAGTGGTGGATGGTATCTTCTACATAAGAATGATGGCATAGACTATATGTTTAAAATTTTTTTTTTTTTTTTTGAGACAGAGTCTTACTCTGTCACCCGGGCTAGAGTGCCGTGGCTTCAGCCTAGCTCACAGCAACCTCAAACTCCTGGGCTCAAGCGATCCTTCTGCATCAGCTTCCCAGGTAGCTGGGACTACAGACATGCGCCACCATGCCCGCCTAATTTTTTCTATATATATTTTTAGTTGTCCAAGTAATTTCTTTCTATTTTTAGTAGAGATGGGGTCTCTCTTTTACTCAAGCTGGTCTTGAACTCCTGAGCTCAAACGATCCTCCCACCTCAGTCTCCCAGAGTGCTAGGATTACAGGCGTGAGCCACCGCGCCCAGCCTGTTTAAAATTTTTATATAAAATCCTTTTACATTATTATAGCATATGATAGAAGCGATCTGTACATAGAAAATGAATTAAATATTTTACAATAACAAAAGTACAATTTTATGTAATTCATTCTTATTTTAGTTTCAGTGGTATAGTAAAACTATTAAATGGCTAAAAGAGTTGAGACCACACGAGCTTAGATAAGGAAATATGAGATGCTTATTAACAGAAGATTATATATGATTATTGAGTCTTAAAAGTAAGAAGTTAAAAAAAGTTACAAGCACTTTTTGTGTACTTAAACTTTTTAAGTTCTATTTAGCCTGTCTTGGTTAGAAACTTAAACCGTCATGCTATTTTTTTCCACTCCTGTTTGTTTCTCCCTTTCATTCAGCAAATATTCAGTGTGACCAGAAAAACAGTATTTGATTTCAACTAGTTTAACTGGAGTGTGGTTTTCCTTAGTGAGTTGGTTTTGTTCCTCTACCACTGCTGTGTAGTTGTCACATTAAGATGTCCTGTGTGGGAAGGAGTACCAGCCAAGAACCAATGCCCTTGGGCTCCAGGGTGGATCGTCACTTTAGTATCTACATGACTTTAAATGTACAGTTTAACTTCAATTTTTTTCTTCTATTAAATGGAAATAGTGATACCTTCCCTGCTTGCCTTGTAGAATAGCAGTGAGAATTACATGAGATTAAAAGATGCTTTGAAAACTGAATCCTCCTACCCTCTTGGTGGCAATATTTTAAATGCCATTAGGTTCTCTGGGCAGATCATGGGAGTGGGCTATTAATACAATATAACCTACAGTAATACATTCTTATTTATCTGATAATGTTGTTAAGATTTTTTTTTGTTCCTGGGTATAGGAATATATTGTATCATCACTCCCTCCTTTTTTGTTCCAGGTTTTTGTGGGAATCCAAAAACAAAGCCTGCAGCATACACAAATTCACTTTTCTTTTAAATTATCTTTAGGATGACCTTGATCTGACAGCTTCATGTCACACTAAGTCCTTCCAGCTGGCAAAATCTCAGACACAGAGCCGGGTAGATTCCTGCTGTCATGAGGAGGAGACCCAGCAGCGTACAGAAGAGGCACTGAGAGAGCTGTTCCAGCATGTTCACAATATGCCAGAGTCAGCAAAGAAGAAACAAATTATCAGACAGGTGCCTGAAGGCAGGGAAATAATGATGGGGCTTTAAGAATGTGATCATGGTTGTAGAATCAGTAGGGAATATTGTTAAGAACCTTATTTAATTTGGAGCTCTTATTGGGCCAAGCTTTGGCTCAGCCAAAGAAGCAAGCTTGTCTCTGGAATCTCAGTGGTGATCTCTGTGCTACTGCTGCACTAGAGAAAGGAGTGGAGGCTCTTGGATTTCTACAGTTAAACAGGAGGACCCAAGTGTGGTTAGAGTATCTCTAATTTTGGTCATGTACCAAATTTGCTGAGAGAGGACCAGCAATTATAGTATATTGTTCCAAAGTTTAAACCCTTCAGATTTTCTTGGCAAATAACTTTCTGAATTTCAATTTTCTTGTTTGTAAAATGGTAATATTAATGTCCATGTTTCGTGGTTGTAAAGATTAGAGATAATCTGTGTAGAGCCGCTGGCACCTCAGAGCATAAGTGGTAACTCCTACTAATGGAGTTGTTTGCAGCTAGAAAACACGATAAAACAAGGTCTTAGTCTGATACTAGAAAGTAGGAATTCTAGTGGCTCAGTTTGTTTATTTTGGAGCTATGGGAACAACATTAGGTCTTTCATTTGCCATTTTGGGACTCAAAGTCTGGTTTGAATAAATCCTAATGACGTGGGCAGTTTGTTTCTCAGGAAATTTATTTTGTCTCAATACCTCTTGAATTTCAGCTGAACAGGCAGAATAAGCCTCTTGACTTCTCATTCAACTGGGACTTTTTGGGGGGAACAGTCTGTTTTTATTTATTTATTTTATCCCTAATGTCAAGCATAGGGCCAGGTGTAAACAAGTAAGAGAAGTTTTCTGTCACTCTCTTTGAAGTTACTTTGAGATCTAGTAAATTGGGCTATGACTGGAATTTTATAGGGTGTTGGCTGAGTAATGTTGCAGATTCAAAGCAGTCTAGTGATTTAATTCTTGATAGAAACTAAAATAGCAGTTTCATATAGAACAAGTATGACTTCTGTCAACAAGAACACTGAGGGTTAAAGATAATACAAAGGAAAAACATTATTTTGCATTTTTTATTGTTTTTTGTTTTTTTTGAGACAGAATCTTGCTCTGTTGCGCTGCCTAGAGTGCTGTGGCGTCAGGCTAGCTCACAGCAACCTCAAACTCCTGGACTCAAGCAATCCTTCTGCCTCTGCCTCCTGAGTAGCAGGGACTACAGGCATGTGCCACTATGCCCAGCTAGTTTTTTCTATATATTTTTAGTTGTCCAGCTAATTTCTTTCTATTTTTAGTAGAGATGGGGTCTCACTCTTGCTCAGGCTGGTCTTGAACTCCTTACTTTGAGCGATCCTCCCACCTCGGCCTCCAAGAGTGCTAGGATTATAGGCATGAGCCACCATGCCCAGCCTATTTTGCATTTTTTAAAAACAGGAAATTATACGGAAGAAGAAAATAAATCACTCATCCTATTAGTGTTTACATTTTAGGCATTTCTTTTAGTCTTTGTCCTGTGGATGTATTTTTACATAGTTATGATCATACCATATACTTTAAAAATTTTATTTCTTTTTCACTAAATATTATAGCATTAACATTTTCTCATGCATGCTTGCATACTCCTTGCATACATTTTAAATGCTGCTATTTTTCAGCTCCATTGTAATCTTATGGGACCACTGTTATTTATGTGGTTCATCATTGACCAAGACGTTGTTATGCAGTGTATGACTGTATTTGAACTTTATTTGTGGAAGAAACCAAATTGTTTGCCACAGTCTGGATTTAATTGATTGCATCCCTGTGATATTATTTAGCATGTTCCTCAGTCCTCTGTAGTTGCTGTTGTATTAACTGGTAGTTAGATTTACTTCTAGAGGCTTGATCTGCTTCCAATTCAATTTTTGGGGGAGTAAGAGCACTTTATAGGTGGTGTGTACTTTTTTTTCATTTTGTTTTGTTTTTGGTGTATCCTTTTTATATGCATTTCTAAAAGTCTGAAATACACATTGCAAAATAGCTTCCCAGAACATTTTGCCAATTAACACCCCCCAGCTTGATATGAGAAAACCTACCTTATTGCACCCTTACCAGTGTTATCAGGAATGATGGGTTTTTACTTGTCCCAATGTGTTCAGAAGTGATGCTTACTAGCTGAGCTTTTTAGAGGTGACTAAATTTTCTGTCTGCTGAGATAATTAACTTTGAGAACCTCTTGGTATTTGCATATAAAAAAGTCATTTTTAACCTCTAGAACCTGAACTGACAAAAATATACAAATTTATAATTCAGAAAATTAAAAAATATAGTTAGAAAAGGCCCCAGAAGAGTAGAAGAATTAAGTACTATGTTATTATTATTATTTTGTTTTTTCATTTTGGATGACACTCCTGGGATATATTATTATTTTTTAAGTTGAGAAATGAGTGGCTAATGAAAGCATTGAATAAGACTACGCAATGCCTGGGTCTTCCCTTTTTCTACTTTAGACACCTCCACATGGAAAGCTGATGTTGATAGCATTGACAAGTCTGCATTCTGATGTATTTCCTCTGATGATAGTGCTGGCAGGCAATCGTGATAAATATCCATTTAAAGAGCTTTAATAACTTTTAAAAAATTCTGTATGCAATTTATGTTAAATTAAGAACTGTTTTAGACTGTGCCAGTACCTTTCTATGTCCAAGATGTTTATGCAAAAAAATCTTGATTACCAGCTGGAGGTCTTGGACAAATTCCATAGGCTCTCCAAGTCTCTATTTCCTTGTCTGTAAAATAGGGATAATAATTCCATATTCAAGGAATGTGAAGTGCTGGACCCCTCAGAGCATTTTGATAAAATTTTACTTCTTTTTGGCAGCATCATTTCTGCCTTTGTGATTTGCTTGTTGACCTCCTAATCCATATGTGCACAGACTCACTTATTCCTGGACTCTTCTGGGTATTTACATGTAGGTATTTTTTTTTTTTTTTTTTTTGAGACAGAGTCTCACTCTCTTGCCTGGGCTAGAGTGCCGTGGCGTCATCCTAGCTCACAGCAACCTCAAACTCCTGAGCTCAAGCAATCCTATTGCCTCAGCCTCCCGAGTAGCTGGGACTACAGGCATGCGCCACCGTGCCCGGCTAATTTTTTCTATATATTTTTAGCTGTCCAATTGATTTCTTTCTAATTTTAGTAGAGACAGGGGTCTCGCTCTTGCTCAGGCTGGTTTCGAACTCCTGAGCTCAAACAATCCGCCCACCTCGGCCTCCCAGAGAGCTGGGATTACAGGCGTGAGCTACCGCGCCCAGCCGATTAATTATTGTTTTTGCACTTCTTAGATATAAAGACAAGAGATAGACTCTTTGAAGAATTTTAATTTCAGGATCAATAAGTGGCATAGTCATAGAATTTTCCATTCTGGCATTCTCCCAGATTTTTATTACTTCTGATTAATTTCTCAAGTCACTATCATCATTATATATCTGGTAGGAAGTCACTGAGCACTAAAGGACCAGGATCCATGGCTGAGTTTTCTGGTCCTGTGTCATTTTCTGGACCCATCAACAGAACTCAGTCCAGCTTGTGCTTGAGGACACACTAGAGGGCGCACTAAACCCTCCAAACTGCCAAAAGATCCGACGTCACCCTCCAGAGGTGCACTGTCCCCCGGCTTAACTACCAAAGGGGGGAAAAAATCCCTTCTCTTCCTTGTTTTGCATACATTAGGTTAGAGTTTTATAAAAGGAAGAAATTAAGGGGAAATTTTAAAAATTTCAAAAAAAACACAGAAATCTATTTGCAATACACTGATTGGTGGTATAGCCACAGGTGAGTTTAAGTAGTGGGAGTTGGCAGGTGTGGTAAATTCATGGCACAAGAGCTGTGGGTACCTCCCTCTCTGTACCATGTCAGACACAAATACTCCATCTTAGATTGTTTCTCCATATAGTGTCCCAGTCACTTCTATTTACTAGAGTAGGCATTTCAGATGAAAACTGTCTGCCATCACTGGTTTAAGACATCATTAATTCATTTCCTTCGCTACAACCTGAAAGTTAAATAAGAATACTCGAACTTGTAGCCAGTGGAGGTTTAGACTGTCTTTGTCTGTAAGTCTAGAGGGTTCTCAATGCTTCCCAGAACCAGCTTCCTAGGACAGCCCTTGGTCCGAGCCAGCTCCTGTAATCTGCATCTGCCTTAGTGGCAGTCTTTCTGGGTGTAAAATACCAACAGACGTATGCCCCAGACCTCATGTAGTAAGGGACTAGTAAGTCTTCAGAGGTCCTTTCTGACAGCTGGCTATTTTGCTCTTACCCATGAGGTTTCTGTGGCTGTAAGTTTTTAAAAATCCCACCTCCAGCCCATTCCTGGAGGAATGTGTGGTGTGTCTGTACTCACCATATGTCAGCTGGAGCAGACAGTGTTTCAGGGCTCATGTTCCTTTCTGTCTACTCATTAAGGTTGGGCAGGTAGCAGGGATCACATCACAACAGTCTTACATACCTTGCAGGGGACTTTAGATTTTACCTTGTAGATAAGCTACAGGAAACTTGGGAGGGATTTTGAGCAAAGGAAGGACCTGCTTGGGTTTTTCATGTCAGAATGATTTTAGGCAGCAACATGGAGAGAGGTAGTGAGGAGGTGAGCCTGGACACGGTGATGATGGAAGGGGCCTGTTGAGTGATCAAGGGAGAGGTGACAAAGGCTAAACTAGCACAGTGGCTGTGATGATGGACATACAGAAGAGGAGATCAAAATGAAAAATATGTGATAGAGTCAACAAGACTTAGTGATTGATTCATCCTCATGAAGACAGCAACTGTATTTTGTCATTATTATCAGCATCTAGCACAGCATCTGGCCTGTAGCAGGTACTCAGTGAATGCTTTTGAATGAATGAATGAATGACCAGTCAACGTGGTGGCTAACAGAGAGCTTGAGTGACTGGATAGATGATGGGCCCATTCACCTTGATAGGTAATGTTGGAAGAGGAACCACTTTGGGATAGAATTTAATGCCTTGGATTTGGAGACGGAGTTTGAGGTATCTTTGAAGGAGAGATGTCCATTGGGCCATTGGAGATGTGAGCCTTGAACTTCAGGAGGAAGATCTCCCAGGATATGGATTTTGGAGAACTCAACACACATAGTCGGTAGTTGAATCTATGGATATAGATGAGATTGGAAGGCAAGAGGGATATTGAAGGAGCCCTAAGAAATCTTAGCATTTCAGGATGGCTTGAAGACAGGGAGCCTGAGAAGGAACTTAGAAGTGTCCAAGGGCAAGTTAGGAGAGTCAGGTGTCTAGAGGTCCAAGAGACCCTCATTCCAGTGGAAGAGATGCATCTACCTCTCACTCAGGTTCATGCAGAGCAGAATGGCACATTTTGAACTCAGTGAAAATTCAAACCCATCTAGGCAGGATCAGGTTCTTTACCCACTAATCCACCACCCTCTGCCTCTTCTCTTAAGAAAGTGCTTGGTCGTTCAGAATCCTGTTATAATTTTACATTTCCTCAATAATAGAAACCCACAGCACAATTAGCTTATAAGTTCCTTCAAGAGTTGAAGTATACTTTGTCTTTAAAAAGCCTGTCTAACATATTCTGTTATGACTGAGAAAAATGGATAAAACCCAGATTGGAATGAAACATAAAACATTAAAAAGCAATTATCTCTGAAATGTGAATTATGAATGGTTTGTATTTTTGTCTTTATTCTATTCTGTATTTTCCTCCAAGAGTCCCTAGTACATGTAAGATCTGAAAAGGAATCTTTATTTTTACATGGAAGAGCCCGATATACAGACTGAACCTTATGTAACTGTCTTAAATGAACAATTTACCAAAGACAGACTACACATTTTGGAACCACGTAGAGATCTGGCAAATGATCTAGTAATTTGTCAAATGTCTGGATTTTTGAAACCATTTACATTATAAATGTGAATCATTTGGAAAATAATGACCCATATAGAATATCTGAAAACCGGCCATTATGTGTTACTGCAGTCTCTTGGAGGATATCCTTTTTGGTTCTGAGCAAGGATTCGCCAGGGTGGTGATCACATACAGCTGTGGAGGTTGTGCACAGAGCAACTCTGGGGGGGACGCATTTTACTTAGCAATATGAATGGAGTCCTGTAGAGTAAAGCAGTGCACAACCTGCCCAAACAAGCAGTAGATCTAGTGATGATCGGGTGACATTTTAAAGACCTAGTCTGCCAAAATATTAGATCCTCCTAATGGAATACATTACCAAAGATTTGGCTATGAAAATATTACAGACTTGAAAGTGCTCCAAAGGTAAGCAATGTAGGAAATTTTTTAAAATGTTTATTGTAGCCATGAAATATTATAAAATTCTTTTAATTTTTTAAAAAAGGGATAATTCATTATTCATTACACTTTTGTTTTATTCACTAAGGGATAGTTTCAGTTTCCAAGAAAAGTGTGTCCTATGTGCTGAGCAAGGAGGGAGGTGGAAACATTTCAGTCATTGTCCTTGGGGGTGCAGAAGAATCATTGGAGGCCCATCCTGGAAAATTCACTCTGTTCATCCACCAACGGAAAGGATTTGTTAAATTTGCTTTGACCCATGGGTAAGTAGCTTTTTGTATAACATAGCTGGGTCAGAAAAATTAAGCCATTATTAAATGAACACAAAGAAGTAAAGTTATTTTCTAGTCCCTAAAAACCTCCTCCAAATCAATCTTACAATAAAAGCAGGTATGGATATTTTTGGGAAATGGAATATGCCCTTTTACATAGCTCAACACCATGGGATTCTGCATTTAAACTTAACTTTAAAAGAAAAACAAGAGGAATAACAAAAAAAATCAAAAGTTTATATACACAGTGTAAATTTCCTGCCAAATGAACAAAAAACAGCCAAAGCCGTAGATGAAAGAGAAGCTTCCTGGAGCCCTGATTTTCTATAAAATAAAACTTCATCAATGGCTAGCCTGCAGAAGTACCTCCCCAAAGGATTTCAGGCTTAAGGCAGTTTCAACGTACTGCACGTGAAATTAGCAATATAGGGCAGTTTGGGCAGATTTAAAAATTTTTAGGAGTTTGTTGTAAAAGTCAGCTAGACAGAATAAATCATTTAAATCCGTTTCATTTAAAATTCTTATTCTTCCCCTTTGTTATTTACAGCGCATATTTGGTACCAGTGTTTTCTTTTGGTGAAAATGAACTGTTTAAACAAATTAACAATCCTGAAGGCTCATGGCTTAGAACTGTTCAGGAGAGACTGCGGAAGATCATGGGGTTTGCTTTGCCCCTGTTTCATGCCAGAGGAGTTTTTCAGTACAGTTTTGGCCTAATTCCTTATAGGATACCTATCCACACTGTTGGTATGTACATAAAATGAGTAAAATTACTATTTTACTTTAAGTAATGTTTACTGTTACTGATTGAGGTACTAATGCAAGAGGAAGAACTTCTGCAATAATAATCCTGTAGATGTTATTTGAGTTACATTTACAGTGTGCCTTTTATTTATGAAGTGACTACATTTTCCACTGGAATGGGAATTGATTACTTTCAAGAATAGTGCTATTGAATTACAGGTAGAATCCAATTTTAGAAATAGTTTCTCATACTCTATAATGGATCCATTTCTCTGTGCTAGCAGATTATAACGTAGCAATTTTTTTCTTTTTAAGACAGAGTCTTGCTCTGTTGCCCTGGGTAGAGTGCAGTGGCCTTGTCATAGCTCACAGCAACCTCAAACTCTTGGGCTCAAATGATCCTCCTGCCTCAGCTTCCCAAGTATCTGGGACTATGGGTGCTCACCACCGTACCAGGGTAATTTTTCTGTTTATGCTAGAGACGGGATCTCACTCTTTCTCAGGTTGGTCTTGAACTCCTGACAGCAAGCCATACTCCTGCCTCGGCCTCCCAAAGTGCTAGGATTACAGGTGTGAGCCACCGTGCCCAGCCCATAGCAATTTTTTGATGACAAGTTAATCAGAGTCTATCAGTAGGTGAAAATTTCTGTGTGGTTGTCTTCCTCATGTTCTTCACGTTGGCATCAGTTTCTATAGCAAGAGCATTTTTTTTGTTGCTATTATGTATATTTATATGCATTCTAATGTAGACTAATTTTATTTTAAAAAATTGCATGTTTAGGGGAATTGAGAGGGGGCTGGAGGGTGAAGATAATGTTGATAAAAGGACATGGAAGGGAATTCTTTAGAGCTGAAAATGAGGAAGTGTTGAGCAAGGTGCTAATAGCAGAATTAACAAAACTATAAACTTTATATGAAACTGGAAGTAGTATTTTCACTGTGTATAGCCCATTAAATGAAATTCAAATATACTCAAATTTTTTTTTAGTCTGTTTCCCTAGACGTGGATTTTACTACTGCCAGTTTATAAGAGTTTTATATTCACGTGTGGTCACGCGATGTTATTTTTAAAGGTATGTGTAACGCAAATGGAATGTTAACAGACTGCTGATCAGTTAGCGTCATAGGAATACTGAGATAAGTTTAAGTTTGCAATTGTATTTTTTACGATAAGCTGGTTACGCTTCTTTGGCATGATATTAATTAATCATTTTTGATCCTTTATATGCAAAGTACTATTGTTGGGTTTGGAGGTGATATAAAGTAAATTGTAAGGCATGATTTTAGGAACTAAAAGTTTAATTAAATGTCACTCACATGCTCACATGAAATAAGTTGTAAATGTTGAAAGCAAGCATATTCTGTTGATTTAAATGATTACAGTTATCACGTGGTTAGGTTAAGCTTTTCTAAAAAAAATAAAGTGGTTTGCCATCTGAGTATAGCCTTTTCATGCCTCTACTGACAAATACGTAATTGGTCAAGGGTCAATGGAATTACGGCATCAGAGTTAGTTGTCAAGACTGGAAAACGACAGCTCTTATTTTCACTCACGCTTCTCTAATATGCTTCTCTTACCAATTCGGAATAAGGGAAATGGCTTCAGTCTTTCCCTCTGCTTACCTAACCCCAAACAATTACAATGATTTCTAGTCTGTAGCATCCTCAGTATGCCATTATTATTTGAAACATTAAAAAGCCAAGCTGAGAATATGTATGTTTTATAAAGACTCATCGTGATCTGGGGTATAAGGGTGGAGTCAGATGATTTAGTGTACCCCGATTTGTGAGAACCAGACCCTCAAGACTATGTGTATTTAAAAACTTATTTACTTGAAATAACACAAGTGGAGGATAGACTATTTACAATTCCATAAACAAAAGTAAAGCCATGTGTCAATCAAATGCCATAGAGAATAAAACACAAAACGATACCAGAATAGTGATGTAAATGATTCTGTTCATGTCTATTTTGAATCAATGCACTTGAGACCCAGAATTGCTTCCTTGCTCACTCCCTGACATGAGCTCTCCTTGTTCTACCCCAGGTAGGATTCAGGCAGCATCTCAGAGTAGCAAGTTCTTCTCTGGTCCCTCTGTTCCATCTTCTACTTTACTGAGCTTATTAACTTAAATAAGCTCTACCTGACATCATAGGAACTCAGTACCTGTCAGTTGGACTCATCCTAAATCATCATTGTAGCTATAATTCTCTCACTCACTGGTGTCCAGAGAAGCTCAGATTCTCAGACCACTGTTCCATCAGGGACCTCAACCAGAGAGTTCATTTCATTGTTAGTGATTCTCACCAACACTAGAATCTAGAATGGTTTTGTGTGTTTGTGTCCTGTTGATGACATCCCCTTAAAAATATGATCTCAGTAGATGCAAAGTGCCATATTCAGGTCACAGTTACCCTCCCTGCGTATTTTTTACACCATATCTTGCTAAACCATCAGGTTTTTGTGCATCCTCCATCAAAATTTTCTTTTCTCTTTGCTGAGGGGTATTCTCAATGGGCATAATTTGTAAAGAAGCTACTACTGTATATATTTTCTTCACACACTTCACAAGTAGTACGTACATATTTTATGAGTGCTATTATCACTTTATCATAATACAATAAAATGTTCGTATACACTGTATTTCATTACATAATAATGGAGAGAAACTGGTTTAAATGTCACATTCATCATGACAACCAGGAGAGACTATTGAAATAAGTTTAGACTTTCAGAAACTGTTAAAGACTCACAGTTGCTTCAGGGAATGTTGCTTTTTTGATTTCTGTAATTACAGAGCCCCTGAGGGCAGGGATTCCTCTTGTTTATTCTGTCTGTTCCCACTACCCACAGAATAGGAGTTTAAAAGACATTTGTGAATAAACCAATTAATGTTCTGTTATGCCTGTCTGATTGTAATTCTTAAGTTTTTAGAAATCTAACAAGTACACATTGGAAATTTTAAGGTAAATTAATTAATTCAAGTATTAGAGGCAGTACAGGGGTATGACTATTTACTCCTAATTGTTTTTATGTATGTCTTTTAAGAACAAGATCATTTTCTTCCATAACATCAGTACAATTCAGGAAAATTAACACTGATAAAGTATTATTAAATAGTATGCAGTGTATATGCAAATTTTGTTAATTGTCTCAATAATTTCCTGTCTAGCAGTGTTATTTTATTTATTTATCTTTTTGGTGGAGGGGACAGATATTTTTCACCCTGAGCTGGATTATGTATTGCATTTCATTTTCGTATCTCTCAAGCCTCCTTGAAGCTGGACTTGTTTTTCGACCTTTCTTTCTCTTTATAGCATGAGCAGTTTTGAAGAGTATAGGTCAATTGTTTCGTAGAATGCTCCTCAGGTTGGTATGTATCATCATGATTATATTATATTATGTATATTATGTATTTGGCAACAATTGCACAGAAATGGTGTTGTGTCCTTCTCAGTGGATTATATCAGAAGGCATGAGACCTGGACTTGTCTCATTGCTGGCAATATTAACTTTGATCATCTGGGCAAGGTGTTTGCTAGGTTTCTCTACCAGAAGGAAAACATTTTTTTTCTCTTTATTATCAACAAATAACCCAGGGGTAGCGTTACTGAAAGACATGTAAAATTATCCCGTCACTCAAAGTTTTACTTGATGGTTTTAATATCCATTGGTAATTCTCACTTGAATGAATGATGACAGTCAGTCATGGTTGCAAACTGGCGAATTTCTAACTCTAGCATTCCTTCTATATGGATTAGTTGGCATTTTAGCAGAAGGAAGAGCTTTCCCTCTTCCCCATGTTAGATTGTTCAAATTACAGACGCCCAGACTTACCAGCTATGTTTGCACGTGGCACCCAAACGGCTCCCAGCCCATCTCTTCCAGCCTCCAGGCTCTCACGGAGTTTCTGTTAACTCCTGAGCCTGTCTTCTGATTATGGATATGGTAGAAGTACCTATCTCATTTTTATTCTTATGGCAACATTGAAAAAATAAAGATAATACTAGTAAGAAATTGGTTCTTTCCATTGGTAGGCCTGCCACGAGGGTTTATGGCAAATGCCTAGGCACCAGCCACACACAGATTGATACTGGCATTAAGAAGGCATTTATTGCATACCCACCAGATGTACAGAAGAAAATGATGTGGGTTTAAGGTCTGACTCTGAGTGATTTTGAATGTTTCATTTATCTTCTCTGAGTCTCAGATTTTACAACTATAAAAGAAGAGACAGTTGTTCTCTCTTCTCTCAAAGTTATTCTGGGGATTAAATGCCATGCTACATGGGAGAGCACTCCATAAACTCAGGGGATAGGCCAACACAGGTTGCTCTACAGAGCAGGAGGCTTGCTGATCAGCTTGTCCAGAGCTTTCAAATGTGTTTCAATTTCCCTGTGCGTATACTCGCCACAATGTTAATCTGAATCACATCATGAGGAAATAATCAGACAAATCCAGATTGTGGGACATTGTACAGAACAACTGGCCTCGGCTCTTTACAAATGTCAATGTGATGAGAGACAAGAAGGAGGGGCCCTCATAGACACACAACAGCTGTTGCGGATTGGGAAGAAAACAACCATTAGTGAGATGACTGATAAAGTTTGAATGTGGATTAAGTACAAAATAATGTGAAGAGGTCAAATTTCTTGGGTATAATAATGGGGTCGTTACATTGGACAGGGTTCTTGTTCTTAGGTAACCCATGCAGGAGTATTTAGGGATGATTCACATGATTGAATCACTGATGTCCACGACTTAATTTCAAATGATTCTACAAAAATAGAAATAATGCATGGTATATATGTACACATGTGTGTGCACAAAATGTTAGAAATTGGTTCTAGATGAGGAGTATGCAAGTGCTTATCGTATTGTTCTTTCTGTAGATTCGAATTTTTTTAAATAAGAAAGATAGAGAAAGGAATGCACTTTATTTAAATATTGGTTTGAAACCACATGAGGACAAAAGTGGTCTGTTATGATTCAAGTCATTATTATATTCTGGTGGGAAAAGAGCAGACCAAGAGATTTTCTAAAATAGAAAAAAGGAAGGGGAACTTAATGTAAGTTTAACTGTAAAATTAAAGGGGTTAAAGGAGATAATGTTAAGGGCACTAGCATGGTGCTGCAGGGGAGGTAGAACTTGACCTCTGGCCTCTTAGGGTCACTGAGAATTAGCTTGACATGAGTGAGCAGGAGAAAAGCAGACAGGTTTCTACATGTACATGGGAGCCCCCAGAAGAAAATGAAGACCCAAAGAAGTGGCTACGGCTAAGTGTTTATATAACAGTCGAACAAAGAAAGGCAATTGTGGAAAAGTAGCAAAAATATATGGGAAGACCAAAAGAAGATAAGACTTACTTTAACAAGGTCTGAACAGATTTTTCTTGGCCTGATCAGAGCCCATGCCCTGATCAGATGTACTCTCCATCTGCCCTTATCTCTGGGGATAAGAATGTTCTCTCCTGGTATAGGGAAGGCATCTTTTACATAGGAGTTTTATCTCCTGCTTTCTGGAAGAAAAGGGAAGGTTAGAGAGCCTTTCTTGTACCTGTGGGGTTTTTTTTTTTAAGCGCCTTTACCTCAAAATAATCCCTGTGCTAAAGTGGTATATTTTGGAGTGGCATGTCCTGCTACCCTTCAGTGCTCAGTACAACATATTAAGCGCTCAATGAGTGTTCATGAGTATGTGTATCTGTGTGGACACACACACACAAACACACACACACACACTTAGATTGGGCATCTTTTGAGCCTCCGCTATAAGCCAGAGCTTAGGGTTTCATCTGGCACCCAAGTTCCTGCTCCCCTCACCCCGCTTGGCCACACAGCCCCTGCCTGTTCTTTGTCTAGTGTGCAGCTCCATAGCATCTTGAGGAAGAACACTTTCTGCTTGAGACTGTTAGAATGATAAACCCTATGGAATCTTTATAATTAAAAAAAAAAGACAGCAAAGATGTTTTTCTATTGTCAAAGATCTACTCTTTGCCTCCGTGAGAAGAAAATCATGCCCATTTCCAAACTCTTCTCCAGCTGTGTATACCATGGCCCCCGAAGCTGCTTGGTCTTAGGTAAACATAGCGCAGCACCGTTAGAAATCGGAGCAAGATTGCTGTGTAAGACAATAGTGTAGAACGAATCTCGAATTGTTGGATGGAATTGGAAAATGGAACAGTTGAGCATACCGGCTATAAAAAGCAGTGAAACATAAACAAAAGCTATGATTCCTGACTCTGCCACAGTAGGCGTTGGCAGATTTTTTTCCAGGGCAAGAAGTTCTATTTCCAAGAGCAGCCTGTTGCCTGATGCAGCTGTATTTTTTTTTTCTTTGTGTTTTTAAAAAGAGAGTTTTGTAGCCATTTGCAGCTATCTTAGTCTTATGTTTGAAACATTTTTTTTCCTTCTCCTTAGAACTAAAAATATCTCCTTTTTGTGGAGAGCAAGAATTCTGGTCTTTTAGGGCTCCAGGTACCCTTTTCAGAATATCCCAATTTGCAATACCTCAGTACGAATAATTCCAGGTGGATCTTTTTATTTGACTCTCACAACACTGGAGTTGGTTATGGCAGGGATGTTTTTTATCCTGGTTTTGCAGATGAGGACCTTGAGCTCTAATGATAGTAGGAGTAAAAGGTGATGAAAGCTTATAACACACCAGGCCCTTGATATGAGCTGAGAGCCCCCCCCCCAAAATTGAGTGCTGGGCCGAAGGGCTTAGGGCTAGTTTGCAATACGGCTGGGATTTGAAGCAAGGTAGAAGGGCTCAGAGCCCATGCCCTGATCAGATGTACTCTCCATCTGCCCTCCCTTATGCAGAAGGTGAAGGGACCATCCTATGGTCATGTGGCAGGCACGAGGGAGCGTGGATGCTTCAGTGTCCTCATCTTGCTGTCTTTTGGCTGGAGCCCATTCCTTGCAGAGTCTCACATCTCTGACATTGCCATTCAAGTTCCTGGTGTTTTTCCTTGGACAGCTCAGTAACCTTCCCAAGCCAGTTGTTCTCATCGGAAGACCGCGACAGCAATGGCTGCCTCGCTAGGTTCTGAGAGTTTGATTGAATGCCATCTAGCAGACCTTTGATAAATAATAGCTTTATTTTAATACAGACGCAGTTTAGTGTCAGAGTAGCTATGTTGGAACTGAACTCACGATAGGAGGTTGTTTGGTAGCTTTCAACCTCGTTTCCCGAGAAGGGCTTCCTTGAGTGCTTTAGTAAAAGCATGATCATGATGAGCATGTTTCATTTTGCCACTTCAAACTTTATCCCTAAAGGGCAATTAAGAAAGATTTCTTACTCTCTAATCCAGTTCTGGATTAGTTTAGGAGTCAGGAGCAGGAGGGCTGGGTTTAAAATCTTAATTTCTTGGGTTTTTTTTGTATGCATAGTCTAGGAACTTTCAGCACCTAGGTTTGTCTATAAGTAATTAAGGAAAAGGCAAGTAGACTATGTTCATCTCACAGTTTAAAGGGAAGAATCTTATGATGACAAATTCATTATCTATGGGCATGTTTGAGCTCTCCGGAAGAACCATTTGAAATGTAATAAAACTATTAATGAGAAAAGAACAGGACTGAAATTAACTGCAGAATAGCTCACAGGAAAGAAGACTCATAGAATGCGCAAGTCCTAGTTAAAGTCAGCTGGGAACAACACACTTCATCTTTTTAGACCACCGTGTCTCTTTATTAGTCCCCAACTCCTGCCCCAAATAGTTACATTGACTTCTGTCACTGGGCTAATTTCACTAAAAAAACAGAAGCTAGTTCTATAAAACTACAAGTTTGCTGGTAGATTTTTCAATTTTTTCCTCGAACAACAAAGCTCAGAGCTGGGAGAAAGCTTCAAGATTATGCAGTTCTACTCTTTTTTCCTATGCCTGTAAGCATTAAGGCTAGAGAGAAAGTTACTTACTCAGCGCACTTGCTGGTGAGCCGGCACTAGACCACAGCCAGCCTGGTGCTATCTGTGCAACACCAGCTCCCAGTCCCACCCCGTCGTACATTAGCCTCTGCTAGTCTGTATTTCCAACCACAGCTGGCAGTGAGAGGGTTATGTGTCCAGTTCTTTGAGTTAAACAGGACTGTTGTCTACTATGTATTGTCAACGGAAAAAAAGACCAAACTCTGTAAAGTAATTTTAAAGAGATTTACTCTGAGCCAAATTTGAGGACCATGAC
>CAUYSK010111575.1:0-13266 GCA_963575035.1 Avahi laniger
ATGCCACTGCACTCTATCCCAGGCAACAGAGTGAGATCCCATCTCATAAAAAACACAAAAAAACGAACAAAAAAACCTGAAACATTAATTGCTGAACATTAAGTTTAAAGTGTATATACTTTGGCATTTTGTTTTTATATGGTATAGAGAAGCTACATATATTTGAGCCTGTTAGTGAAAGACATGAAGTATTGTATTATGAGACGGTATTCGTCTACAAAATGCTGACATAAAACAGTTCACAATGTTTTACTAGTTTTCACTAGAAATCAAGGTTACTAGGAGTTAAAAATTCTAATTAATATATTAAAACTTATACAAGTTTATAAGGGAAACAATTCTGTATGCAAGGGAAGTAAGGCAGATTTTATAAAGGAAATTGTACGTATGAGGATGTGTTTTGGTTAAGGGATAAAGAGCGTAATTTTTGCTCTAAAGTACGATGGCTGATTATTCCACAATAAGAAAGAGAAGGAGTATAGGACAAATGAAATGGTTACAAGAAAGTTGTAGGTTTGTGAGAGAGAACACTTCAAAGAGGAATTTCATGTGTAGTCAAGCTGGCTAAAATTAAATAAATTTATTATAAGGGTTTTTAAGAATTAGTCTTAATACCAAAAGTACATTGATATAAAACTAGAAGCTGCTATCTTCTTTGTTAGAAGAAAAAAGTTTATTACTTGTTGAAAGTTTTTCTTACCTTTTAAGTAATTGGCCTAGGAAATGAGAATTTGTGTTTTATCCAGATAATTTCTTATGCTTCATCTTTTTTTCTTCTTCTTCTTTTTTTTTTCTAGAGACAGGGTCTCACTGTGTTGCCCAGGCTGGTCTCAATCAATCCTCCCACCTTGGCCTCCCAAAGTGATGTTTTCTTTCATTAGGTCTTTGATTACTTAAGTGAGTCTTCTCATATTAAAAGTGCTAAGTTTTCTTCGTAATTTTGTAACCTTTCAGTATTTGCTTTTAGTTGTTTCATAATGACTGATGACCCTATTTAATCAAGTGTTTTAGACCTTTTGACATTTTTGACAATCTTCCCCAAATAAAATTCCAAATTAAGTCTTTTTGATTTCTAACTTTGGGACATTCCATAGGATTCCTGGAATATCTGAAAATATCTATAAAAGAGAGAGAGTAAAGTTATTAGGCGTATTTGGTATGTTAAATTACATGAGAATCTTTGTCAAATAAGAAATAATGTTTAGGCCAGATGCAGTGGCTCATGCCTATAATCCTCGCTAGCACTTTGGGAGGCAGAAGCAGGACAATCACTTGAGGCCTGGAATTTGAGACCAGCCTGGGCAACACAGCAAGACCCCATCTCTACAAAAAATAAGAAAAATAAGCCATGCACAGTGGCGCATGCCTGTGGGAGGCTGAGGTTAGAGGATCACTTGAGCCCAGGAGTTCGAGCCTACAGTGAGCTACAATTGTGCTATTGCACACTGCCCAGGGTGACAGATCAAGACTCCATTTCAAAAAAATTTTTTTTTTAATTTTTAATTTTAAAAAAGAAATAAGGTCTAACATTCTTTGGATTATTTGGATATATATATATATTACTAATCTGTGCTTCAGAAGTTGCATAAAATTCCAAGAAAACTGATGTCTTGATATAATGCTATCAGTCATAATTTCACTTACTATGTTAAAATGCATGTCACAGAAAATAACCAAATTTCCTTGTCAACTGCATCATTATTATAATAAACCCTCATCAGAATTTAACCATGGCCATTTTAAGTCTTGTCATCCATAGACAGTTATTGTTTTGATTCTTCTATAAAAGCAACTGCAATTAACTACAGTCCAAAACTGTTTCTTCGTCAAAGAGATTCACGGAAAGGACTCTGACAAGTACTCTGGAACACGAGTTTCTGGTAACTTTCAGATCATACCATTAAACTGAGTAAGAACTTCTAGAATTCTAATAAGAAACTGGTGAGTTCATGAAACTGCTATCCCAAGATCAAGCAGAACAAGAATTAATTACATGGGACTCAATAACTGATGGGGATAATGTTTTTATTAATTTTTATTTGATATTTTGTTGGTTCTTTATTTTAATGTTTTATTTTTCAGATTTAAGAAAACACTTTTTGCTTTTCTTTTAAGGTATCTATAGCTTACAGCAAACTGGTAAAGTATATTTTTGTGAATAAAGACTGAAGTATTTACTTTTTTCTCTCTACCTAATCCTCTAGAACTTGGAAAGCTACTTATGGATATTTTTATTTTATGTCAATATAGTTATTTGCACAAATCCAGTAAGAATCTGTTCTCTTTATAACAGGATATAATTGGAAACACTGGTTATATTATCAAGGCTTTGATTGGACTACCATACTTGAAAATGTATATAGCATGCTTGGCTTCAAGGATTCCCAGTCTTACAGTGAGTAAGTGAGTAAAAACTGTCACTTCCTGGCAGGCCCAGGAACCTCCAGGTATTTTGGGTGTCTTGAGAAGAGAAAAATTCAAATATACAGGCACTGCAGGTGAAGTCTGAAAGTAGTGTTGGTTGGGCTTCCTGGCCTCAAGAGGCCTTTTAAAAGACCAGTTTGAAATTCTATATTAAAGTTTCCAGCAAAGCAAACTTTAAAAAAGTCTATGTAATCAACTGCTACATTTTTTTTAAGGTAGAGTCTGTCACCCCAGCTAGTGGGCAGTGGTGTCATCATAGGTCACAGTAACCTCAAACTCCTGGGCTCAAGCAATGCTCCTGCCTCAGCCTCCCAAGTAGCTGAGACTAGGCATATGCCACACACAGCCAGCTAATTTTTCTATTTTCTGTAGAGACCAGGTCTCATTCTTGCTCAAGCTAGTCTCCAACTCCTGACCTCATCAATTGCAATTCTTGTTGCATTTATGTAAATAGGCCGAGTATGATGAGACAAAACTTATTTTGCAGTTAAATTAGTCCTACTCTGATCATCTTTGGTAGAAAAGGATGACCACAGGGAGAAAAAATTGTTTCAGAAGGAAACTACAGCACACCTGTTACTAGAATATAGCTTCGTTAACTGTTTTCAAGTTTTATTACCTACCTGTAGACTGTTCTGGATCTTCAATTCTTCCAGGTACATCCAGTCTAATTTTCTCCCACATTTCTGAGTTGGAATCACTAAGAATAAGAAATGCTGTGTTCCTGAAACCCTGCGAGCTAGAAATGGACAACCTGATGTAGCTTCACAGGACAAGCCTCATTGTGCTGCGTGGGCCACTCAGAGGGTTCACCGAAACGCCCAGTACCATCCAAACTGTAAACCAAGAACATGTGCTTAGAGCTCAAATCTAGAAATTTTCTGGACTACTTACTCTCTGGACTCAGAAACTGAATTTACAGTTTATTTTAGTCATTGGTCTTTGTTTTTCTTTGTTTCCACGGAAATATTAGTTGGTTTGCTTGGTGGAGACCTCAGCTAAGGAGAACACTTTAGGATTACTCTCCTGATAGCCATCATTATAATCTCCTTGGTGCCCTGTATTCTCTCAGGGTCTTAAATGTGTATTCGCATCTCACTGTGATTAGAGCAACAAAACTGAGATGAACAACAAAGAAATCTTTCTTCAAGGAGCCTGATGTCGTGACTTAAGAGTTCCACACTGAGACAAAGACAACCCGGCCATAACGGTGACAGAGCGGCGTTTATGCCCAAGTTTATAAATGAGAGGAGGGAGTTGTTTGAAAAAAAGAAATCCTAATCGGGAGGCCATTAGACTAGGGAAGCTCTGTCCCTTCAAATTCCTATGAGAACAAAGCAAAGCCCAACGTAAACACTAAACCGAAACTAGAAACTGCACAAGGCACAAACCACCAACTCAATTCTAACTAGGAACCTTGCCACTCTAACCAATCGGAATTGTTTTCTGTGTCTTGCTTCTGCTTATATTTTTATCAACACTGCCATCTGACCCTCTTCAGTGACCAGTATAAACAGAATGTTTATTACAATCATTTCAGCTAAGTAAATCCAGGACAAATATTTTGCAGTAAGTAGGTTTTCTTCAATTGCCATGTCTTACAATACAGAGATAGTATTTAAGTGGTGTTTAAAACAAAAAATCAGCACTAAAAAAATTTATATTTATTTACGTTGGTTTTCTCTTCCTCTACCTACACAAATCTGGGAATACATCCAAGATCATTACCAAGACAATGAAAATTAACACTCTACCATATTCCACTAAGAACAAATAATCAATTTAAGACTGAGAGTTATTTAAAATGAACACAGCCAAACTGCCACCCTTTTCAACGGCCCCAGAAAAGGCAAGACATGACAGGAACTCCCAGAGAACATGAAAGTGACAAGACCCTCCTCCATGCAGGATTAAGAGGCCACATTATTCAATTCAATTAAAAGATTATAGCCACAGAGACTAGGGATTGTAACTGAATGTTTTTATAACGAGCTCTCAGAGAGTCTTAGGTTTACTCTTACTTAATGCAGTCATTAATCCTCATGAATACCATATTGCAAACTAACAGATACACTGTGTAAAAGTAGTCAGGCCCAAACAGAACATCCAAACTAATCCCCTGAAACCTCAGGAGCCACATGGAAATCTATTTTAATTATCTCTCCCTAAACTCTGTACATCTGTTACAAGGAGTTCCTACCGAGATTACATTCTTAGTACAAATGCCTGGAATTAATTCCAAAACAATCCAAGCCCAGACCTAACCAGGTTGCCTTTGTGATGCTAACCCTGCATTGGCTGGTCACCTTTTGTCCCCTTTCATAGACAGGTAGCCTGGTTTACAGACCAGGGCTCCAGTCTGGGCTTCATCCTTTTCTTTATTCATGTGGAAGATTTTCGTCGACTTCCAGCTGAGTTCCTAGAGCTATGCGTAATAAGATACAGTGAAAGTGGTATTTTTTACTCATTATTATTAATTATATAATTAATAAAGGAATTATATTTATCACTATTATTTCTACTTCACATATTCCCCCTTTGCTTTGCTCATTCATGCCTCTAAAAAAATCCCTGGGCAATGATATTTTATCATCGCCATTGCCATTTTATAGATGAGAAAACTAAAAATCAAATAAATTATTTAATTCAGCTAAAATCTCATGACAGTTCTCTCACGAGAAGGAGGACTCAGGTGTTACACTGCGATGAGGGTTTTCTCTATTGCAACACACTGCATCTCAAAACAAAACAGAAAATAAGATTAAACCAAGCTGGAATGCACAGAAGGAATAAGGCACTGAGTGAGAAGCACCGTTTGGACTGAATGGATGGCCGTAAACACGGGCATGACGGTTGGGAGCCTTCACTGCCAGGCTGAGAACGCGGACGTGTGCCTGGAGGCCAGCGAGGGCACGCACAGAACGCAAGCACAGCACGCACAGCTCAGGGGTGCCCCAGGGGTCCTCTGGGCAGAAGGCCACCAGTTGAGTCTCAAGGCAAAGGCAGTGTGAATGGGAGGAAAGGAGGTAAGTGCTAGTGACATAAAGGTGGAGAGCGGACAGTTCAGATCTGCACCTTAGAAGAGTCCCTCTGGTGACTGTGGAGGACCAGTCTGAGGGAGATCAGTTAGGTGAGCTCTGCAGACTCCACGTGAGGATGAGGTCCTGAGCAAGGGCCCTGGTGGCTTGTGACACAGAGGAATATAAACACTGAGAAACAGTCAGGATATGAAGTTTACGGGAATTCAATGACTGTATGTAGAGAAGAAAAGAGAGAAGGATGACTCTCAACACTGGGTAGGCAGTGGTGCCACCAACCAAGAAAGAGAATGCAGAAAGGTTAAATGCGTTAAAAGAAAAATACACTCCTTTTTTTTTCCTTAGATCCATGGACAGACTGGAAATAAATTCCATTTTGGCCAAGCTCATGGAATATCCAAGTAGATATGTTGCATGGGCTGCTGGAAGTAAGATTCTGATGATGATGAGAATAGCCAAAAAACAGCTTATAAATCACGAACTCAGAATTGTAGCTGAAAACTCGAGGATGCGTCAGCTCTGAAGGCGAGTATGCAGGGAGACAGGGAAGCGCATTTAAAGGATGGACCAAGAATGTAGTCTTTAAGTACTCATCAGAGGTATGAGAAACACCCGGAGAGTTCAACACCTGGAGATTTGGGAATAGAGTTTCCAGAAAAGTAACGGGCAACAGCATCCAGTGCAACAGAAAGGTCGCTAGTAAGATAAAGAAATGAATGGCAAGCAGGTGGTAACTGGTGTTATCCACAACAGCATATCAGGAAGGTCATAAAAAGGAGAAGCCTAATTACCTGGGGTGAACACGACCAAAAGTCAAGGAAGTGAAGGCTGAGAATACACCGCTCTTTGGAGAACTGCAGGAGAAAGGGACACGATACGATACGATAGATAATACCAGGAACCTATCGCCACAGGCAGGGTATACACATGTTTCACGGACTAAGGCAATGGTTCTCAATCTGGGCCCAAGTGTCAATGTTTTTCTCTTTTTGGTGGTGGTATGCCATAGTTAAATTGGCAGCTTTTCTTTCTCAGTGGTAAACGTGGCTACAATTGACGGTATCTTAAATTAGATGAAATATGGTAGCTTTATGTATATATGAACTTTAGTAATATAAAAATAATTTATCATCACTTTAGAGGAGAGAGTGTTTTTTTTAAGTTTAAAAACAACACAATGCAAATGACGCTGATCATCTTTTCTGCCACAATTATCACCTATTCTGATCCTAGGACCCCTTGATAATGTAACTGCCAGGTACCTTTTACTTAAATAAACTTTATTTTTTTTAGAGTAGTTTAGATTCTCAGCAAAATTAAGCAGAAAGTACAGACAGTTCCCCTATCGTCCCTGTCCCCACGCATGCACAACTTCCCCCACTGCTGACATCCTACGCCAGAGTGGTACAATTCTCATAATAGATGAACCTGCAGTGATACATCATGATCACTCAAAGTCAGCATCAGTATATTTTAAAAGCTACCCTGATTACTATAATTTGCAACTGGGTTAAGAGACCACTGGATTCAGAGGTAACCGTTTCCAGGATGGGAAGAGCAAATTCAAGAAAGAGAGCCAGGCCGGGCGCATCACTCAAGCCTGTAATCCTCACACTCTGGGAGGCGGAGGTGGGAGGATCACATGAGCTCAGGAGATTGAGATTGCAATGAGCTGTGATGATGCCACTACACTCTACCCAGGGCAACAAACTAAGATTCTGTCTCCAGAGAAAAGAGAGTCACGGAGCAAGGATCTGGAGGAGGACTGCAGAGTCAAACAGACATGAAGATGCAAGCCTCACACAGCTGGAAGACACGGTATCGGTACTTCTTTTTCCAGTGGCAATTAATAAGCAGGCCAAAGGTTCTAAGAAATTTGGGGTTAACATTTTTCAAAATGAATATGGCCTTTTGATTAAAAAAAAAAGACTACTGTATTTTATTTAACCTAAGATACCAGTGACTACCGGAGATATCCAGATTTTAGCACTGGTAAGATACAGTATTTTTATAATCGTTTATTTCTACTATCTCATCCCAACAGTGTCAACACAACACCAAATTTTAGTTTAAAGCCCTAAAGACTACTTTATGATTAAAAGTTAAACAGATAACATGACAATATAGCTACTTAAGCACTGTATTGATAATTTTTAGAGATAAACTGTTAAAACTTGTCAGTCTCTAAGGTAAAATGGCAAAGTGGTAAACAAAACCACTGATAGCTGTAGGCCCCATTAGTTTTTTATGAAATCCTATCCCAGAATCACCAAGCACAGTCTATGCGAGCACTCTCCATTGGAGGTCTGGAATGGTCACAGCAAGTGGAGGGTAAGCAAGGAAATAAGCAGGCAGCACCAACACGGTGACACAATCACGGATAAGCTGAGGTCCGCATAGATCTGGCAAAATTAAATGTCCATGCTCATATTTACAGAGTCTGTAAAATTCTCCTGCATATTTGATCTGTGCTTCATTTAACATCTGCATTTTGTTTAAGTAATTCTGATGTTGGGTCTATTCTGCTCTGAAAACCTAAGTACACGCTTATATCCAAGCATGAGATTATGAATTGTATACTGTTTTGAGAAAGTAAGAGTAAAATGTACCAACTAAAATGCTACAATTTATTATTTCTCGTTTATTGTTCTCTTCCAAATGAAACATTTTGTTTTGGTTTTTTGTTTGTTTGTGTTCTTTTGAGAATAAGGTTTCACTTATTTGCCGGGGCTAGAGTGTGGTGGTGTGATTATAGGTCACTACAGCCTCAAATGATCCTCCTGCCTCAGCCTCTCAAGTAGTTGGGAGTACAGGTGTGCACCACCATGCCTGGCTTTGTTGTTTTGGTTTTTTTTTTGGTAGAGATGAGGTTTTGCTGTGTTGTCTAAGTTGGTCTCAAACTCCTGGCCTGAAGTGATCCTCCTGCCTTGGCCTCCCAAAGTGGTAAAATTACAGGCATGAGCTACCATATCCAGCCTTTTTTGCTTTTTTGTTTTTGTTTTGGAGATTTTTTTTTTTGCAGACATCCTCTATTCACCTCAACTAGATTTTAAATACTCATAATCTCTCTCTTATTGAAACAGTAATTAATGCTTTTGCTTTTGAAGGTAAAGTTTATAATTTTGATTTTAAGTTCTTTAATACGTTTTCCTTTAAGACAGTATATTAAAAGAAATTTTAAACAAAAGAAATTCACGTTTAGAAACCACTGTCTACCAATCAATCGATTCAGCAGCTAACTGTAAATTTAAAGAATCTTTTGGTACAACTTGAAACATTTCAATACTCTCCAGCTCTCAAATCCAAACTGATGGCCTGAATGTTTTTGACAGATTATATTCTTCCTGCATATTACACCTTCACTTAGTTTGCATATATTTTGATAATTCAACAATCATTTTATAAATGCATGAACGTTAACTGTGAAATGAAACTGACAGAATGACAAAAAAAATTGACAGAACGTTCACATCTTCACAAATCTAACTGCTTATAAACTCAGAAGATAAAGATGACAGCACGAGTACAGAGCTCTTGGTTCTCTTCTCTAATTCTGCGATTCAAATTCTCTTTTTCATATCCAAACAAGAGGGAATAAAGCCACCAGGTAGAAAAGTGCTGGATCCCCAAGTTACCCTTAATGGAAAGCTGCTAAGAAGAACAGCCCAAACAAGGACACCTCATGTTGGGCCATTATGTGAGTAAAAATTGAAATTTTATTGTGTGAAGCCACTGAGATTTTGAGGTTGTTAAAGGAGTTATTCTATCATCTATAATCTGAGAAATATAGGCCCCATTTGTGATTCTAAACACGCAAACACGCACACATACACACCACATATATATGCTAATGTATAATAAAAATATAAAGGTAGATATTAATATTAAAACATTACAGTGGTTATCTCTCAAAAACATGACTCAGAGGTCAGAGAAGGCTCATAGGAAGGCTTTTGCTTTTCACTCTATACTCTTTTCTGCTGTTTGGTTTGGGGGGTTTGTGTTGTTTTTATGTTTACTAAAAAGGAGTTGATAAAAATCAGATAGCTCCTGAAAATGTCAACGGTTATCTTAAATGGCCAGCTGTCCACAGTACTAGACTGTCTTATCACATTACTGAATAAACAGAAGAAACAATTATCTCATTTATAATGTCCTACGACATTTCAGCCTTTATTATTTCACTTGGAATTTGTTCATTTTGTATATATTTTTTACCTTTGGTTTTTACTCTGACTTTTACTTATTTTTATTCATAGAAGGAAATGACATGTCATAGCCTCATAATGGTAAACTCTGTCTTCAATAAGTAAAATAAGGCTGGGTACAGCGGCCCATGCCTATAATCCCAGCACTTTGGGAACCTGAGGCAAGAGGATAGCTTGAGGCCAGGAGTTGAAGACCATCCTGGACAACACAGTGAATCCCATCTCTAAAAAATATGAAAAATTAGCTGGGCACTTGGGAGGCTGAGGCAGGAGGATCACTTGAGCCCAGGAGTTCTGTGTTACAGTGAGCTATGATTGTGCCACTGCACTCTAGCCTGGGCAACAGAGTGAAATTCTATTAAAAAAAAAAAATAAAGAAAAAGTTCTTAGTTGTTCTTCGTTTTTCACATCTGCTTACCTCAGAACGTGAACTCTTAAAAAACTTTTTTTGAATAATTGCTATTATTTTAAAAATCACAACCAGTCACAAAGTATTGAACAAACGTTTAATAATAAAATACTACATACTTGTACAAGCATATAATTTGTATCGAGATTTAAATTTAAATTAGACTAATAACATCATTATATTAAAAGTTGTATAGCCACTAAATTTACATTTAAAATTCATATGCAAGCATTACAAAATCTGTTAAGGCATTGACATGAACAAATTCCTGCACACTGGACACAGCATGCCGACAGACAGAAACGTCAACAATGGAATTCAGCTGAGTTATACCTCTACATGGGCTCACAGCTTTTCTTCGCTCTTGTATTCCACTTTTATGTTTCAGTTGTCGTTTCATTTTCTCCTAAAGGACAAAAATTTATGCGCCACAGTTTGCACAGCTAATTTCTTTAGCAGCTGAGAGGGAGAGCAGTGGCAGTGCCACCCCGCGCTGCACCCTCAAATCCCAACTATCTTATTTCTAAATGCTCACCCTCGATAAGAGGTTGGTCGGGTCACGAGTTTCATATTCTGAAGAGGGAAAGTGACAAGGCTTTCAAAGTAAGAAGCCCAGGAGATCAAACCCAACTGGCTCTCCGTGAAAGAAGCCAAGAGTATCTGCTAACAGGAGGAGGAGGCAGAGGCTGAATAAGGAGCGTGGCAAATGTCTACAAGTTTGGAATAGACTTGGTATAGAAAGGATGGCAGTGAAAGCATGGGAAGTCCATAACACGAGCTGAAATCACTTTTCAAAACTTCTAATTCGCTTTGCAATGCCTGGTTGCAAACAAAGCCAAATCATGTCACTAACATGGCTTAAAACCCTTCAATAGTTCCCCACTTCCTGCAGGACCAAGTTTACCTTAATGTGGCACATAAGACCTTTAGTCCCCTGGTTCCTGCACACCAATCCTACACGTCCTACGTGCTCGCCATGCTGGTCCCCGAGCAGTATTCCTAAGAGCTACTTAACCTGCAGGACGTTACACATGCTGTGGCCTCCATTCAGGGCACTCTTCTTGCCTACAGAAGGGATTTTTAGTTCTCCTCTTAAATTGAGATGGAGCCTTGATATCACAAGCAAAATACTAGAAAATTCTTTTTCAGGTTCATAGCTGGAAGTAACATTCCATGGTTGAATTAAACATGAACTACCGGCTGGACTACTTGGAGGCCAACCCTGCCTGCTCTCAAGATTAGCATTCACCCTTAATCTTACTCCCCAGGAATATAAATCCTGGCATTTTCTACTCAACAAGAGTCTTCGATGCACCACAGCATCAACTAAAGGCTAGGAAATAAAATATCTGACTTCAAGATTCTGTTAATAAAAAGAGGAATCATTTTTCCATATTTAAACTGTTTTCACCATTCAATGGAAAGTATCATTTAACCTAAATGCCTTAAAAAAATTTTTTTTAAAGAGAGCAACCTAGGAAGAAAGTTCACTCAGACTTTTCCCAAGTCCTTAGAGTTATTTTTCCTTCCCCCCTCCCAACATACAGTGTCCTCTAGAAATTGTCAAAGTGAGGGTGGAGGTGAGGGGTGGAGTTTTAGCTTTAGACACTCGAAACCGTGTCCTGAGTATGAGAGACCTTCAGAATGGACAGAGAAGAAAGGAGGGCCAAGAAGAAAGGCTGGTGTTGAGACCAGTCAGAAAAACCCAAAAAGAAGACTTGTTGAGAGAGATCCACAATGGCCGACCTACTAGAAGGGAAAGAGCTGACCAGTCAGCCCATGATTCCACCTGCCTGACTGTTACATTTCTCTTCGGAATTAATAAATGATTATTCTGATAAATCTGCTTTATTAATGACAGCATACACATTTCATAGCAAAATATCTGGCAAATTGTATGCCCTCAAATACCAATTGGTACACTGAGAACTGTAGTCTAAATGCTAATCTACTATCACCTAATGTCCAGGTGTCTTTAAAAGATCAATGTCTCCTAATCCTGCCACCCCTGCTACTCCTGGGCAAGACTCTGGCTGAACTTCCCAGTGACAGCAGGTACCATTATCAGGCAGCATTTGTAGCAAGAGTCCTCGGCCCACTGCTCAATAGTTCACCTCTTCCACCCTTCATTCCACTCCACTCCAACACTTGATATTTGGCCACATTTAGTTTTCCTTGGGACCAGGTACCCCACAGGGACACCTATGAGCAGACTTACAATAAAAGACAAGGTTCCCAGTAGCTGGTCATAGCTATACGTCCCCTCACGGCTACTGCATGTGGCAGCCATCTCTACCAAACGGTGTAAGACTAGAGGTGATGGGAAAGGCTTTTGTATGGAAAAAGATTTTGTACAAAGGCAATTTGGCATCCTAGTTAAAAATACAGCTGTCAAGTCAGGAGAAGCAGGGATGCAACCCAGCTCTACTACTTACTGTGAAATGGTGAAACTTAAACTCTTCTGAACCTCAAGTTCCTCATCAATCAAAGTGGGATAATAAAAATCTATCTCATTCTGTGGCTGTGAAGATTAACTCTTTCTATGTTTGCATATCATTCAGTATGTGGTGAATGTTCCCAAATTCGTTGTTGAAATGATGATTGCTATTATATGTGAGTGAGGATTTGGGATCCTACAGACAAATTTATCTGTATACCAACCCTCCTTCCTCCACGCGGACACAGTGCAGTAGGCCAGCGGCCACAGAGAACAGTACTGAACCAAACCTCCCTCAGGCTCCTTCAGCACCGTTTCTTCTTTCAATTTCCTCCCACCACACCTTAGGCCTAGACCACACCACCTCCTCAATTCCAAATGGATTCCCTGCAGAAACTCTCTCCATTTTCCAACCTGGAGCCCAGGAACTTGATGGTGCCACTGATAACTTAAAAAAAAAAAAAAATTTTGTTGGTACATTTTGGAGAAGGTGGGCCAGGAATGGGGGGACGGGTAGTCAAAACACACAAAGGAAAAATACTAAGGTCACTTTTTGTCACTTTTTTTTTTAAAAGACTGAAGTTTCTATTGTATCGTGTCAGAATAACAAGATGAACACACAGAAAACTAGAAGTCATGGTTGAAATTTAGATTGGGAAAGTCATCCAAATAGAGAAAACAACAAATATAAAAACTGTTTCCCCATATACAGTATTCTGTGCAGTCAACGGCATAGTGGACACTGTGACC
>CAUYSK010111578.1:0-13620 GCA_963575035.1 Avahi laniger
CAGTTGATGTGTTAAATTAATTTTCAAAATTTAAATTATGAAATGTTGGATATGCCAAAAGTACATAAAATAGCATTTCAATTTATTTTTATTAATTTCATTATGCTTCAGTGTGGAGAGTTTTATGATCCTGCCTCTATGCCAACATCTTTCCTTGGAAATTATTTATTTTTATTTTAATAAACATTTCTGGAATAAGTACTTAGAATTTGGCTTTAGCCAACCTTTGATAACATCAACTAACTAGTACTAAAAAATACATATTCTTTCCTATTGAAACTATATTTAAAATACCTAGCCTTTTCCTCCATTCCTGAAAGGAACTTGGTTGGGAAGGAATTGATGATTGACCTCAAATAATAACAGAAAAAGAACTTTCAGTTTTACCAGACTGATCAGAAACTCATTTCATAACCAAAAGTCACACTTGATATAGCTCTTTGGGTTTCCTGTGCCCTTGTTGAAGAGTTTGTTGTTGAAATTTGTTTAAGAAACAGCAGTTGCTGAAACATTTTGAGAGGTGGGGTACTTCTTAATGAAATGGAAGCAAGTCTGAAGATTTGACTATTTTGGCCTCTTAGGCACTACAGGGACCTAATTGTTATTTTTATGGAGCCAGTCCCTAACTGGCTGTTGAGTAAATGCATGCAGATTCATTCCTTTACAAGATCACCTTTACTTTTTCTTTCAGCTATTATCTGATTATGAGAGAGAGGATTATAGAATCCTAGAGTTGAACAGTCCACACCAAAATAGTCATGTTCCTGGTTTAGGGAGTAATATTTTTGGTCGCTAAAGGGATATACTCAGCAGTATTGATGAAACATTTTAATCCATGACTAAAATGTTTAATATTTTATTTATCAGTTTCAAATTCCATCTCTAAAATTACCAGAGAGTCAAAATTCTACTTATTAGATTTTATTAGGGAATGTGTTAATTTGGTTTAGAAGTAAAAAGTATATAGGGAAAGGCCTTCCCCATACTCTTGTTACCCAGATACTCAGTTTTCTTCCCTTTACAAGAAACATTTAACTGGTAACAAAACTAACCTGTTTTCATTGCTTCCCCATACCTTTGCCCCCAAGCTAGCTCAAGGTAAAATTGTGAAATAGGTTGTATTTATTTGGAATAACCTTCTTACTCTGGTTCCCTGACCTTTGTTATCTGATACATTGGTTCTCAATCTTAACCTGTCAATTTTCTATCGAAAATCCTGTGATAATATTAAACAGCATTTACAGAGAAAGATATTTGTATGTTAGAGATATTGCACTTTAAGTAAATATTATACAATTAAGACCATAGTTTAGAATTAGGTCATCTAATAATGTAAGGTATAGTATGAGAAAGCAGTATGCCTGTCAGGGTATTAGTAACTGTTTTGTATAAATGAATAATTGATATAGAAGAGATCATGCTGTTAGGAAACAGTATAAACAAAGTGAAAAGCTTTTTGTGCTATGACAATTTTTACAGTTTTTTGGGGATAACTCCTGTTATTAATATTGCCTATTGCAGTGAGGATTACATAAAATAATCCATGTCAAGCTTCTAGCACAGTATCTAAAACATAATAGGCACTGATAAATGTTAGCTGCCTCTTTATTAGAATCTATAATATTTTACTGTCAGCGGGTTTAAATATAATAACATTGAATTAAGTGGACAGAAAAAGTTATTACTAGTATGAACAATTGATTATGCAATTGTGAACATTAAGTCTGGACTCATAGGAAATGGCATAAAAATGCTACAAATAACCCCAGAGCATAGGAGGGCTCTGAAATTCAGTAAATAATTCTTGGTACGTCAGGATTCATTCTGTCAGAAGTTGCTATTGTGTGTCTGCTATACAGTCTTACAAATAAGAAATGGTACTTCACATTTACAGATTCAGGTGCTGCAGAGCTTGTTTATATTCTTATGAAAACTACTCCTTTCCACATTATTTAGGCATCCCATTGGTGATACTCATGCCATCATCTGACCACTACCAATTTTTATCACTTCAGTGGGTGTTTTTTAGAATGATGTGAAAATACTTTGGGCAGTATCTAGTAGTTAGCTATGTTGCTGATTTTCTCTCCTATATGAGAGATTTTAAAAGTTAGAAGAAAAATGAGTGGATATATGGTCCACTTGACACCTTGAGTGCAGAATCTATATTTTATGTAAACTTTTTTAGTCTAACACTGGTTTTCAAACTTTGGCTTCCATCAGAATCATCTGGAGAGTATATTAAAAACAACAACAACAACGTATTGCTGGGCCTTATCTAAGAGTTTCAGATCTAGTAAGTCCGAGGTTGAGCATGAGAATTTGCATTTCTAACATGTTCGCAGGTGAGGATGATGCTGCTATCTGGGATACACTTTGAAACCGGTGTAACATAATGAACGCATAACTTCGTATATAGTTGCTTGATAAAAAAAATTTGAGCATATAACTGCTGCTATCACTAAATTCTTAAAGCTTTTTAAAAAACCCCCTACTTTACATAAAATATCTGGTTACCACCATTACTAGAAAAAGTATAGATATATTAGAATCATAATCTTTTGTGCTCCTTTGCAATGCTTCATCAGTACAGACTTTTCATAATTTTTTAAATAAAAACGTTTTAGAAATGTTAAAAAATTTTTATGTGTCAAAGGAAAACCAAATCTCTAAAGGATATATTTGTAAATAATGAAGGATAGTTTGTCATTACCTGTTTTAAAATGTTTTTATGATTAAAATCAGTCTGTGGTCATAATTAATTCTTAATTTAAGTATCATTGATTTTTAGCTAGTTCCATCTCATTTCTTGCTAGGTTTATCATTGCCATAACTACTGTTAAATAATTAGTAGTCAGTACTAATGTTTCCATAATCAATTGTAAATGACAGTAAGTTTCAAGCTCAAGTATGAAACATATAAAATAGATTTTTAAAGTTTTACCATATTAACTGCCATGTGAGTTGTATTTAACTCATGCTGGTTTTGAGCCCAGGGCCTCACACTCTCTTTACCTTGGGAGCCATGTGAACTATTTTTTAAGTTGCATATAACTCACACACAGAAAACAATAAAAAATAACAAATGTTTCGTTAAATTAGAAAGGATCATTTTGTTTTTGAAGTTTTTACTCTATTTTCATAATAAAGCACCGTGGCCCCAAGGAATAATTTTTTTTCCTGCTGTGGCAATGTCTTAAATAAGACTAAAGAATTATGACATGATTAATTTTTTTGTTTTGGGGTCTTTTTGCAAATGCTTTTAGACTTTCCATGTTGAAAAAAAATATTTTTCTTGCTAGGAATTAGTTTGAAATGTTTTGAAATTAATAAAGCTGAAACACGTATTTGCCCTTGCTGTTTGTGAATAAAAGATGAAGATGTAAATAACAAAAGCACCCAGTATTTTAAGCTTCTTGGTTGACCTAGTCAAAAATAATTTTGCTAATGTGTTTTCCTTTTGGAGTCTGTTTAGTCCTGTGCAGTGAGACTGTTCTCTGTGTATTTTACTCAGAGAAGAAGTGGTCCTCATACAGTTTAGAGCTGGGAGGATGGACCCTAGAGGTTGGAGAGAAAGTTTCATGGTCTGGATTTTGAAGAATTCTGGGGAGTGAGAATAAAAAAAGACCTTTTCTACCTGTAGGTATCCTTTTGACATAGAAGCAATTTCTTAAAACCAACCAATAGTCAATTGTTTTTTAGATAGGATTTTTTGTCAATATTCTTATAAATAGACTTTAGTTCTGCATTGCTCAGGTGTACAAAAAGTTCATTTTCTCTTCCCTGGTAGTCTTAAGTGGAGGCAGCTTAGCAAGAATCCTCTAAAATGTGGTGGCTGAAAAGAAAGCTATTATATACAATACAAATTATTGAGGACTGTATTTTTTTCCAAGCTGTCTGTTGGAGTAGTGTTTTGCACAATTTTAATAAGCCTACTTGTAAAATAAGTGTTCTGGGATCATATAAGAAAAGTTAAGCTTTTTTTTAATGAGTATATTTGAGTTTTTGAAATGCTAATTGCATTGTATATTGGTAGAGGAGATATAATACACAATTTTTCCCAAATTTATTTGACCATGGAACCTTTTTGTCATACATTCTTACTAACACCCAGGGGCAATGTTCTAAGTAGCACTGTTTTTAAAATTCTATTGTAGATTAGTGGACAGACTAACAGGCCAGTTAGAAGAAGCTGCTTGCTGATATGAAAGGGAAGAACTTTTGCTACTTTTTGTTATTTTTCTAATTCAAGTGGTAAAACATTTCTCAAATACAAATTTGATTTCAACAAGTTGAGTTCAAATTAGTTCGCTTTCTGTGATTTCTTAGGTATCAGCTTTAAATAGATTTGAAAAACAAAGTAGACATCTTTTGGTTTTGCTTTGGCTAAAATAACCTGTTAAAAAATCAGTGATCAAATGTGTAAAATATTGCTCTCTAATAGAACTTTCTGCAGTGATAGAAATGTTACGTCTCTGTTGCCCCATATGGCAGCCAGTAGCCAGTAACCACGTGTGGTTATTGACCATTTAAAGTGTGCTAGCGCGACTAAGAACTGCATTTTTAGTTTTTTAAAAATGTTATTAATTTAAATCTAAATAGCTACATGTGACTGGTAGTCATTATATTAGACAGTGCAGTCTTACAGAATATATTTGTAGACCAGAACATTTTTCGTACTATTTATTTTAAATTGATGTGATTAAAATTAAATTACTCTTTGGGGAGTATTTTTGGAAGGTTGAGACTATGATGAATATACTTGAATAATTTATATGCATGGAACTCTGTAGCTGCATGATTAAGAGAACTCTTCTGGTGGTTTATCACTTTTAAAACCTACAGTCATGTGTCACTTAATGATGGGGTTAACATTCTGAGATATGCATTGTTAGGCAATTTCATTGTCGTGGGAACATCATAGAGTATACTTACACAAACCTAGATGGTATAGCCGACTATACACTGAGGCTATGTAGTATGTAGTCTGTTGCTCCTAAGCTACAAACCTAAATAGGATGTTACTGTACTGCATACTGTAGGCAGTTGTAACACAATGGTAAGTATTTGTATATCTAAACATATTGAAACATAGAAAAGGCACAGTGAAAATATGGTATAAAAGATTATGGGGCACTTACCATGAATGGAGTTTGTAGGACTGGAAATTGCTCTAGGTGAGTCCGTGGGTGAGTGATGAGTGAATGTGAAGGCCCAGGACATTACTGTACTCTGCTGTAGACTTTACAAACACTGTACACTTAGGCTACACTAAATTTATAAAAAATATTTTCTTCGATAATAAATTAACCTTGGCTTACTATAACTTTTTAAATTTATAAACTTTAAAATTTTTTTTAACTCTTGACTCTTTTGTAATAATACTTAACTTAAAACACACATTATACAGCTATACAAAAATATTTTCTTTGTATTCTTATTCTATAAGCTTTTTTATATTTAAATTTTTAAAATTTTTTTACTTTTAAAACTTTTTTGTTTAATAAGACACATATACTCATATTGGACTAGGCCTACACAGGGTCAAAATCAGGATGTTACTAGGCAATAGGAATTTTTCAAATTTATTATAATTTTATGGGACCCCTGACATAGATGTGATCCATTGCTGACCAGAATGTCGTTATGTGGTTCATGATTGTATACATACTACTAGCTTGATTTCATGAGCATAAATACTCTTTTGTAGTTAATTCTTTTTTTGTATGTATAACTAACATTACACTTTGAAATAATTGAATAGGTTTTCACATTCATTTTTAAGAAAGGAAATGGTAATATGAAGAAAGAAGGTAATCTGTGAGATAAGAGACCTCAGATTTAGTTCATTTGCCATTGGCATGCTTGGAAATATTGAAGCAGTTGCAAAATTTTTGTGGCTGTTAATTTATCTGTAAGTTATAAATATATGTAAATGTCCTTTGAAAAAGAGCTGTACAAAATGAAAATAATGTTATAAATGTTATTTTTAAAGTAATTATGGAACATGCCAAAAATTTGACTCATTTTCTATGAATATATTTTTTCATTTTAATGATTATAATTGTTAATCATTTGATTTTTGATAAGGGTAGATAGATCCTTCTCACTTGATGGAAGGATAAAAGCATTAAGTTGTGTAAGTTCTCAAAATAAAAGTTTGACTAAAATAAACTGTCATAATTGAACAATTTAGAATAAATTGATTATTAAAGATATGATTACTTGGGGGGCTAAATTATTTTCATAGTAGTTTGTCTTATCTAGGACTGAACATAGGAAATTTTAATAGCTAATGGTTTTTGACAATCAGCTTATTTAATATATTGATACCGCTTACCCTTGCACTTGCCAATTGAATAAAATATTTTACTCTCTCAATTAAACAGCGTAACTGTATTAGTGATTTGTTTAAGCAGTTTATTTCTATATTTATTCAACTAGCATTCAATTGTCATTGGTTTTATTTTTGAGTATTGTTGCTTTTAAGAGATGGTAATTATTTTAAAAGTTGGCCACAGAATTTTGAGCTGTATAAGGTAGAGCTGATGATTTCTTCATAACAGCTTATATAGTCACAAGTATGGCCTCAACATAAATGATAGTTTTTTCAGTATGTAAGAAAAAAGAATTTCTAAATCTGTATATACTTATTGTGATAATCATTATCCTTTGTCTTTAAATAGTGGTTTTTAACCTGCCCTAATTTACATTACACAAGAATCTTCTCCTATATTAAGAATGATATTTTAATATTGTTTGATTTTTAATACAACTACTAAATGGTCTTACCACTTTATGGCAATATTTGAAATTTAGTGGTTTGTGTTACATTTGGGAGTATTTTCTGTTGGTTAAATAACTGAAAATGGTGTTTTTGGTAAAAATGTTTTCTGACATGTAATTCAGGTTTTTTTAAAGATGCATTGCTTTAGTTTATATTCAGTTTATTTAGGTTATAGTTATTTCTAATATGTTTTAATGTTATATTTTTTATATAAAGATGCCTATTTTTCAAAAAAGATACAACTGTGAATGCTCTTCCTCCTCAAGTACAGGAAGAATAGTATAATCAGTCCTCCATCTAGCTAGATATTTGATATGTAGATCATTTTTAATACCAATGTATCTGAACCAGTTCTATTCATCTTCTGTCCATTGAATTTACTAGAAATACCATTTCATATTTAGTTTGACTATTCTCTTTAAAAACACCACTATGCAAATCTTCACAAATTTCTTTGAATTTGATAACTTTATTAGTGTTGTTATGTAAAAATATCAAATGTTTTAAGCAAGATGACTCAGAGACATCTCAGATTGGTCATATCTAATTCAGGATATGACACTGTTTTAAACATTTCTTGGGGTCTTGAAAATCTTAGTGTTTAAAGGATTTTAGTATAGCTCCCTAACTGGTATGTGCTAAGAATTTGAAATATGTTTTAGTTGCTTGAAATTAGGGAGTAGAAACAAAATTCCTTATTTTTTATATTCTTTTTTTTTTTTTTTTTTATTAAGACACCTAGCTGTTGGGCAGAAGAGGGAGCAGAAAAGAAGTCACATCAGCGTTCTGCTTCATGGGGGAGTGCTGATCAACTAAAAGAGGTAAGTTATTTCTGTTTTCAGTCTATAACCTGTTTGGTCCTAGCAGATTACCTTACTATTCTCTGAGTATAATGGTACTTTTTAAATTTGTCTTAACCTTACCTCTTTCATAGTTTAAGGGTTGCATTCTACGTTTTGTTGAAGAAGTCTGAGTTTACCTTATTTGTGTCCTTTGTGTCTTATAAATATTTTTTGTGCACCCAATCAGCTTTAGCCTTTCTAGAATGGTGTCTGATTTTATGTAATAATCTCTGTGTTTTGTTCATTTTGGTTATCTTTTCTTCCCCCTTCAGCTTGTTTGTTTTTATTTATAATTTATAGCAATCAGAGCTAAACATCATAGCTTTGTATGATACAATGGTAGGATAGTGTTTTTTGTTTCTGATAGCTTTTTTTTTTTTTATATCTAGCATATTATTGCCCTTTGGGACCCAGTAGTACAGTAGACCCCATGTCTTTTAGAAATAGTTTCCATGATCCATTACCTTATTTATTATGAATAACTTGAAATATTGTATATTTTGTATATATTTTGGATTATTTTTACTGATAGTTTTTTCTTTTATCCATCTAAATTCTAATCTATTTGTTTTTACAAAATTATAGAAACTGAAGAGTTGAAAGGTCATTCAGTCCACCTTCTATATAAACGCACCTTAAAAGGTGGTCATCTAATCTGTTACAATCATCCTTAATGAGGGGAACTCATTACTTTACAAGAGAACAAGTTCAATGGCTTTAGCTTAAGTTGTTAAATATGTTCTTTTATATATTGAACTCAGAATTATACGACTTAGTTCCGACCCTTCCTTCCAGATCAATATCGAGTAAATCTACTTTAAGTATTTGAAAGGCTAAGAGTAAGTCACGTTCTTCTCCAGTGTAACGTCGACATTTCTCTCAAAATTTTTTCATATACCATAGTTTCATATACCAGATATCTTAGTATCATTTTCGTATAGTATGGGTTGTCAGTATACTTTGTATACTGTGGTGTCTGGACTAAATAAGTATAGTTTATTAGCATGATTTTGCCTATGATTATATTACATTTTTAGCACCTTCTTTAGGTTAGGAATATAGAGAACTCCTCAACTCTTTCTGTCTACCCTGCATATACACACTAAATCAGTTTTTCCCAGCAGCGAGAAAAAAGGGAGCTGAGTCTAATATATCTAGTTTAAAATAGCTATATATCTCTGCATAGAATATGAATAACAAAAAGTAAATTTGCACTTTAATCTCAGAGTTAAATACAGACTCATAGTTATTACCAAGATTTAGTATAATTGGACTATAACTAGACTACAATACATGATATACACTATTTAAAATAATTGACTGGCCAGGCACGGTGGCTCATGCCTGTAATCCTAGCACTTTGGGAGATGGAGGAAGGAGGATCCCTTGAGGCCAGGAGTTTAAGACCAGCCTGGGCAATGTAGCGAGACCCTGTTTCACAAAAAATGAAAAATTAACTGGGCATGGTGGCATGTACCTGTAGTCCTAGTTACTTGTGAGGATGAGGCAAAAGAATCATCTGAGCCTAGGAATTTGAGATTGCAGTCAGCTATGATCGTGCCACTGAACTCCAGCCTGGGCAACAGAGCAAAACTCTGTCTCTAAAAAGAAGAAACCCTCTCCCACCCCCACAAAAAAGGAATGACTGACATGACTGAGTGAGATTTTATAGCTCTCTCCAAAAAGCAACCATAAAACTGGACAAAACTGTCAAAACAACTGTTTCAGTGCTCTGGAAATTAACCAAATGATTTGAGAAGCTTTATTCATGAAAACTAATGAACTTCGGATAAGAATAGCACAAGTTTGTGGTCTAATGCTACTCCTTTTTTCCTCTTTCTTGTTCCCAACTCTGTTGTGTGGTGTTTTAGTCAGAATGGGGCAGATCTTGAAAACCAGCAGCTTTACTACCCTTGCTGGAGAGAGATCACTTGATATGGAACTTTATACGTTAAAATTAGTGATCTTGTTGGCAAATGAACAGAGACAGCCAATGGCTGTACTAGTCTGAAGTTGTAGTCCAATTTGGGGCAATCAACAGACTCCTGTACTAGTGAGATTTAATAGAGAGTTTTGGGAGGTAAGACAGTCATGGGGGCTAAGACAGTCATGGGGGCTTGGTAAGTTCCCCACATTTCCCAGGTTGACTGGAGGTTGTGGACATGCACAGCAGAGAACAAAGTGGGCCCAAGCCACTTATACATCCCTGGCCAGTGGAGCCTACGAACAGGAGATTCAAAAGAGCTAGTGGAAATAAAACCTGGAGAGTCTTAGAGAAGACCTGAACTTCGAATGTGCCCCTCTGTCCACATCCACATTCTATCAGTAGGGAGTGGAAGCTTTACTGCCTTGAGATGTTTGAACAAAATCTCTGATGAGTCTTTGGGAGAACACTGGAGATCAACTTAAAAAGGTTTTAAAAAGCTAGACAAAAAATAATGGAATAGAAATATCGGTTGTCACACATTGTGGAAGAAATAGACTTTTAGGCTATCAAGAAACAACAAACAAATAAGACAAGAACAACCACTGGGGGAAAAATCAGAATCTGGAGTTGCCACAGTATATTATGTAAAATGTGAAGCATTCAAAAAAATTTAGAGATAATGCTAAGAAACAAAAATATATGGCATATTCTCAGGGGAAAAAAAGATGTCAATAGAAGCTAAATCTGAGTGTCTTTATGATGTTGTATTTAGCAGACAAAGACATCAAAGTAGCTATAATAAGTATTAAATATATTCAAAGGGCTAAAGGAAACCATATTTAAAGGATTAAAGGGAAATAGGACTACAGGGCCTCAGTGAATAAAGAATTTCCACAAAGAGATAGTTATTCTAAAAAAGAAGCGAACAAAATTCTAGAATTAAAAAAAGACAGTAACTAAAATTAAAAATTTATTAGATGGGCTTGATAACAGATTTGAGATGGTAGAAAAGTCAATGAATTTGAAGATAGATCAATAGGATTTGTACATCCTGAAGAACAGAGAAAAAGAAGATTGAAGAAAAGTCAAAAGAACCTCAGAAGCCTGTGGAACCACGTACACATATTCCCAGGAGAGAAAAGACAGCAGAGAAAAAAAGAAGAAAAAATAATGGCAGAAAACTTTGCAAATTTGGTGGAAAAAATCTAGATTCATAGAGTTCAACTAACCCCAACTAGGAAAACACAAAGAGAGCCACAGGAAGAAGAAAGTGATTCATTACACACATAGCGGACTAATAATACTTTTAACAGCTAACTTTTTGTCAGGAACATTGGGGACCATAAAGCATGATGTATCAAAGTGCTGAAAGAAATTAAAATTTTAACCAAGTATTCTATATCCAGCAAAACTAGTCTTCCAAAATGAAGGTAAAAAAAGGTATTCCAAGATAAAGACTGAGAGAATTTCTTGTTGTCAGACTGTCTTATGAGAAATACTAGAGTAAATCTTCATTCAGGCTGAAAGGAGTGACACCAGATATTAATTTGAATCCATAGGAAGAAATGAAGAGTGCTAGGAGTAGTAAATATGTTGGTAAATAAAAGAGAGTTTATAACATTGTTTTGTTGGGTTAATAACATATAAGATATATATGACAATAGCACAAAGGATGGATGAGGAAAAGGACTTGGAGTATAGTTTGTATTTTATTAGAATTTATTGCAGTTCAGTTTCTATGTTACTTAAGTATTATTTTGGTATGGATTATTATAAGTTAAGATATAATCCCTAGAGCAGTTGCTAAATTGCTAAAAATATAACTCCAAAAATGTAAAAAGTAAAAAAATACCAGAGGAATTAAAGTGGTACACTGGAAAATATCACAAAAGAAAGCAGTGAAAGATGAACAGATGAACAAAAACAATGACACAAATGGAGAAGATGAATAGCAAAATGGCAGATGCAAATCCAGCCATATAAATAATTATATTAAATAATTATATTAAATATGAATGGACTGAATGTTTCTACTTAAGAAGCAGAGATTGGCAAACTGGATAAAAAAGCAACACTCAACTATATGCTGTCTCTAAGAGACACACCTTAGATTTAAAGACACAAATTAAAATTAAAAAAGAAAGGAAAAGATAAAAAACAGTAACAATAAGAGCTGGAGTAGGCATATTAATATCAGGAAAAACAGACTTTAAAACAAGAAGTATTACTAAAGACAAATAGGAACATTTTTTAATGATAAAAAGATCAATACATAATGAAGACATAAGTCATAAATGTGTATGCATCTAACAACAGCATCCCAAAATGCATGAAGCAAAAACTGTAAAAGGAGAAAATAACAGTTGTAGTATAGTAATCGGAGATTGAAACATCCCATTCTCAATACCTGATTGAACAACCAACTAGACAGAAAATCAGCAAGGTAATAGAAGACTTCAATGACGTTATCAATTAACTTGACCTAACTGACATATGTAGAAAACTCCACCCAGTGACTTCAGAATAACAGAAAGAAATCTTGGAAAACCCGAAATGTTTGGCAATTAAACAACATTTTTCTAACAACCCAAGAGAAATTTTAAATATTTTAAACTAAATGAAAATACAGCTTACCTAAATTTACATGTGTTGCTAAAGCAGTGCTTGAAGGAAAATTTATACCTTTAAATCCACATATCAGAAAAAGAGAAAAGACTCACATCCATTTCTTAGGCTTTTACTTAAGAAAGTAGAAAAAGAAAAGCAAACTAGACCAAAAGCAAGCAGAGGAAGGACATAATGAAGAATATAGCAAAAATCAAGGAAGCAGAAAAATATTAGAGAAAAATCAATGAAACTAAAAGTTGGTTCTTTGCAAAGATCAACAAAATTGATAAACCTTTAGCTAAACTGACCAAGGAAAAAAACAAATTACCAACATCAGAAGTGGTAGAGGTGACATTACTGCTAACTTTACAGAACTTAAAAGTATAAAAAATATTATGAACACTTCATGCCATCAAATTAGACAACTGAGATGAAAGGGACAAATTCCTAAAAAGAGAAATTACTAGAAAAATACAAATTACCAAAACTGATTTAAGAACAAATAGAAAATATGAATAAACTTAGAGCAAGTAAAGAAATTGAATTAATAATTCAAAATCTTCCCACAAACAAAATCTCAGGGTCAAATTTGGTGAATTCTGTCAAATAATTGAAGAAGAAATAATGTTAATTCTTCACAAATTCTTTCAGAAAATAGAAAAGAAGGGAACACTTTCCAATTCATTTTATCAGGCCATGATTACTCTGATTTCAAAGCCAGGCAAAGACATTTCACGAAAAGAAAACAGCAGATGAATATGCCTCTTGAATATAAATGTAAAAATGAAGTAAGTAGGATTTGTCTGAGGAATGCAAATTTGGTTTAATATCAGAAAATCAATTAATGTAATATGTTATATTAAGAGAATAAAGGACTAAAACCACATTAATCATGTCAGTAGGGTCAGAGAAAACATTTGACAAAATCCAACTGCCATACATGATAACTACAACGACAAAAACCTCTCAACAAACTAGGAATAGAAGGAAACTTTCTCTATAAAAATTTCATATGTAAAAACTCCTAGGGAATATACAAATGTATTACTCGTAGTAATAAATAAGTTTATCAGGATTGCAAAATACAGGATCAACATATAGAAATCAATTGTATATCTAGATACTAGCTATGAACAATCCGGGAAAATGAGAAAACAGATTATTCACAGTTGTATCAAAAAGATTAAAATATGTAGGAATAGGCCGGGCGCGGTGGCTCACGCCTGTAATCCTAGCTCTCTGGGAGGCCGAGGTGGGCGGATCGTTTGAGCTCAGGAGTTCGAGACCAGCCTGAGCAAGAGCGAGACCCCATCTCTACTAAAATTAGAAAGAAATCAATTGAACAACTAAAAATATATAGAAAAAATTAGTTGGGCATGGTGGCACATGCCTGTAGTCCCAGCTACTCGGGAGGCTGAGGCAGTAGGATCGCTTGAGCCCAGGACTTTGAGGTTGCT
>CAUYSK010111580.1:0-83214 GCA_963575035.1 Avahi laniger
ACACACACACACACACACAATGGAATATGATTCAGCCTTAAAAAGGAAGGAAATTATGACACATGCTACAATATGGATGAACCTTGAAGACGTTTATGCTAAGTGAAGTAAGCCAGTCACAAAAAGACAAATAGTCTGTAATTCTCTTCATATGAGGTACTTAGAGTAGTCAAACTCACAGAGACCAGAAGGAATGGTGGTTTCCAGGAAATGGGGAGTTACCGTTAATGGGTACAGAGTTTCAGTTTTGTAAGATGAAAAAAGTGCCGTGGATGGTTGGTGGTGATGGTAGCACAACAATATGAACATGCTTAAAAATAGAGATGGTAGAAACAAAACACCCCCATCACCCCAAAACTAAGATAGCTATACCTGGAGCCGCTGAGGTTGAGGAGGGAGCTCTGACCTTCTGCCCCTCTCCACCCTCTGCAGAGGCGCTGAGATAGCTCCCTGCAGCCCTGGAGCTCTTCACAGCCCCCGGGAAACCCTGCTTGAAACCCCTGCCGAGCTAATTGAGTAAGGGAGCCTGGCTACCTGTAACTCACATGCAATGCACCTTGTTTGCACCACGAATTCTCTCTTTTGTTCTAGAATGGGCTCTGGGTGGCGCTGGTGGTGGGGAAACACTGCCCTGGGAGACAAATGCAGGCAATGCTGTGCCTCTCAGGAGTCCACCTTCGGGCTCCTGAAGTGCTCTGTGTCAAGTCACCTCAGCCTCTAGACACAGCGAGACTGGGCATTTTCTGGGGGAGGGGAAGCGGAGACCTCGCTGATGGAAGCTCTGCCCTTGAGGGCTTCCTTGCAGGTTTGCCTCAGAAGCACCTTGAGCTTAGGTGGAGAAACTGGTGCAGTGAGCAGAGGGAGAAGGTGTCCTCGGGTGTCCTGGCTCCCAGCTGGCCCGCAGCTCTTGTCCACACGTTCCCGGGCCTCCTTCTCTCACCGGCTCTGCCCATCAGACAGCCGCCGCCTTTGTGAGACTGTGGCTTTCTCTTCCTCTGACTTTCATCTCTCCTTGCCTTCTCCTCCTGCTCTGAAATCTTCGTTCACCTCCTTCCCTCAGCTGGTCCCTGTGGGCAGATAACTTCACCAGACTGGCTGCTGGAAGCCACCCAAGGCCTGGCTGCAGTGGGCTCTGGAGGGGGAGCTTGAGTCATTAGCTCGGGACGACTGACAGTCTCTGCTTCCCCTGGTTCCTCCTCCTGGCTACTGTAAGAAACGCTGCTGTGGTTCACGTTCCTGCCTGCAGTTCTGTGGTACCTACCTGGAAGTGGAATGTTGGGTTCGTTGTGTGGTCCAGTCTGCTCCTCTGACCGCTGAACCATGTGTTGCGTTTAGCACGTTGGGATGGATGGGGGGAGGGGTTTGGTGGGAAGGGATTGGTGATAATAAGAGCCCCTCACCTGTGTCAAAGGTTCAATAGTTATCTGTCACCAGGCAGTGAGTGGCAAGGCTCATGCGAGTGGTACAGACCACAGTATTGTAGGAAATTAGAGATGAGAGCCTTTGCCATGTCCTGGAGGGCTTCAAGGGGGTGTCAGGGCCTAGAAATGGGCCATGAGGGCTAAATGAATGTATTAATAATCTTTCAGTTGTGAAGAAAAAAGACCCAAATGAACGAACAAACAAACAAACAAACAAACAGATATAATAGTCAAGAAGTCCAGACATAGACTTAGCTTGAGGCTTGATACAGTTCTCAAGTGATGTCATTGGGAATCTCTTTCCGTCTCTCAGTTCTGCTTTCTCTGCAATGGCTTCTCCCCCCTCACCCACGTGTTGGCAACGTGGTTTCTAGAAGCTCCAGGTTTGCACCCACCTGCTCAGGAGTGAGGCAGCCAGCAGGCTGCTTCTGCGACACCAGAGGTTTCCTGCCGGAGGTACATTTGGAAGAATAAAGATACAATTTAAAAAATAGACAAGACGTGCTGTCATCTCTCATGTGAGGTTGGTTGGTGGGGAGGGATATTGGGCATTCACAGATTTAAAACAAAGTAATTGAGTATCTACCACATGTTAAATCTTGAGGTAGATCCTGGGACCAAAAGGTGAATAAAACAGAATCATGTCATTTGTGATTCTCTTGATTGCAATTAACAGAAACAAACCCTGGAAAATATAAGCCACATGTGCACTCAGTAGGAAGGATACTGGGGAGGTTGTAGGATCAGCAGAAGTGGAGACTAAGTGGGTCTCTGGGAGAGCAGGAGCCAGGCCTGCCTGGGTCCCCAGATGCCCCTTATCAGGAGTCTTTGAAGGACCCCAAAGATCTTCAGTCTCTTATAGTGCCTTAAGACTTAAATTCTTGAGAGAGAGAGAGAGAGAGAGAGAGAGAGAGAGAGAGAGAGAATCTAATTGGCTCAGGCTTGGATCAGGTGTCCTTCCTGGGACTCATAAGCTGTGGCCAGGAGGTTAAGGATTAGAGCAAAGATATGGCCATTCTTGGGAAATGGACCATTTCCAGAGAAAAGGAAATAAACCACTATTGTGGGCCAGGCAGCTACCCAACTTGGTATTTACTACAAAAGCCTCTTTTCCAGAAGCCGCTAGACTAATGCCACCATTCTTGCTCTGGGGCAGATAGAGAAGGCTGACCCAATATTCTTCTCGATGCCTCATCTTTCACACCTATGTCACAGGTTGTCACATCTCTTGGCAGGAAATCATTTGCTCCAGACAGCTGGAGATGCTCATCCTATCTCTGAGCAGAACAAGGCAAATGGACCTATTTCATTGATTTCTAGGCCACTGACAAAGCTGGCAAACACCACACAGCACTTAGATGCCAAAGGGGTCTACGTGGGTGTTGCCCACATTTCCTTAGCAGCTTCTCTGCAGGACATCTTGCAGCGGCATCCGCAGCAGGTGCACCAGCCAAGGCTGCTTCTCCGTCATTCCTTTTTATTTACGATCAGTTAAATTTTTGGTCATCTATTTTTTTTCCTTTCTGGGCAGTGTTTGTGATTGGTGTTTCTGTTGTAAGTGGGTCAGAGCCTAAATAGGTCATGTTGGTTTCCTAAATGTGGTAATAGTGAAATGAACTGGGCAAGGCAGGGGGAGGGAGAAGAGCCTGGCTGGTGTCGGAAGGGAGAGGGAAGGTGAGCTTGAAGCACAGAATCCCACTTGCAGGATGTGGAAACCTCTGGTGGTAGGGGAGGGGGTCCCTGAGTGATCGAGGGAGAAATAGCCGTGGGCTTTGAACCAAGTGGAGGATGGTGCATGTGAGAGCAGCCCTGCGTCTGTCTGACCTGATCTGTGATGGCGATAAGAACTGACAGGGAGCCTGGACGTACGTGGGAGGGGATAGAGGCAGGAGGAGTGATGTGAGGGGTGGTTATGAGCCAGATTATGTCCCCTCCAAATTCATGTTGAAGTCCTAACCCCCAGTACCTCAGAAGGTGACTGTTTGTGGACACAGGCTCTTTAAAGAGGTGATTAAGTTACAATGAGGTCAGTAGGGTATACCTAATCCAATATGACTGGTGGCCTTATAAGAAGAGGAAATTTGGGCACAGACATACACTGAGGGAAGACCGCGTGAAGACACAGGGAGAAAATAGCTGTGTATGAGCCAAGGAGACAGGTCTGGAAGAAGCCAACCCTGCCAACACCTTGATCTTGGATGTCTAGCCCCCAGAGTTATGAGAAAATAAATTTCTCCTGTTGAAGCCACCCAGTCTGTGGCTTTTTGTCATGGCAGCGTTAGCAAACTAATACAAGGTGATAAAGCTGTGTTTCTCTGTGCTTCCTTGCCCATGGACTTGGCTATTTGGAATCTCTCAATGTTTCGGGTTGCCCCATGTTCTTGGAACTCATTGGCCCAGAACTTCTGCGGGGGCAGCTTCTGTCTTTCTCCTCAGGCTCCTTTTTCTTTGGCTTAAGGAGCTTTCCAACTTGACAACTGAGGCAGCTGAGAAAGACTGTGGAGGCCTGACCTCGAGTCCAACCCTGGGAAACTTCCTTATCTTCCTTCCCTGCATTCCTAGCAGTCTTCCACACCCAGGAGGGACAGCTGTAGATGAAGAAACTAGAACTGTGAAGGAATCCCACTAGTCAGTGAGCTGAAGACTTGTTTGAGTCCCTGAACTCTGTGTGGTGATCTTAGATGATTACTCTGGGATCAGAACTTGCATCTCAAACACTCTGTCCCACCAGGCAGCATGACCTGAGCACACTGGCGAATGTGCCTCAGAATTATTTCCCTTGTGAAACCTGGATGAAATTCCACCTTTACTCAGTTACTGGGATTAAAACCTTTTGAGAACCCTGTGAAATTATCTGGGAGGGTTGTGAAGTGTTCCCCACCCTCGCCCTGCCACAAACATGTTTTAAAAAAATTTTTCAATATCTTATTATTCATTGCTATCATATAGAAATACAGTTGATTTTCATATATTTAACATGTCTTGTATAATCTTGCTTTTTAGTTCTTGTAGATTTTTGTAGACTCCACTGATTTTTTTTATATAAACAACCATGTTGTCTATGCATAAAGACAGTTTTATTTCTTCCTTCCTAATTTGGTTGCATTTTATTTCTTTTTCTTGCCTGATTGCACTGGCTAGGACCACCAGTGAAATGTTGAAAACAAGTAATGACAGTGGTCATTCCTGCCTTGTTCTTGATCTTTGGGGAAAATTTTCAGTCTTTCACCATTAAGTATGATATTAGCTGTGGGTTCTTCATACATGGCCTTTATCAGGTTGAGGAAATTCCCTTCTATTTATGGTTTGCTGAGAATTTTATTATTTAAAATTGGGAATAGATGTTAGATATTACCACATGCTTCTGCATCTATTGAGATGATCATATGGTTTTCTCTTTTAGTTTGCTTTTGCATTTGTGTTCATGGGGTCTATTAATTTGTGGTTTTATTTTCTTGCAGGGTATTTGTCTGATTTGGTATCTGGATAACGCTGGCTTCATAGATTAAGATGGGAAGTATTCCCTCCTCTTCAGTATTCTAAAAGAGTTTGTACATAATTAGTAGTTATTTCTTTCCTAAATGTTTGGTACAACTTACCATTGAAGCTGTCTGGGCCTGAAGTTTTCTTTGTGGGAAGATTTTTAACTATAGATTCAATTCCCTTAATATATAAAAGGCCATTCAGATTACTTATTTCTTCTTGAATGAGCTTTAATAGTTTGTGTCATTAAAAGAATTTTTCTATTTTATCTAGTCGGTGAATTTATTAGCATAAAGTCATTCATAACATTCTCTTATTTTAATATCTATAGAATCTATAATGATATCATTTGTCTCTCTCATTCCCGATATTGGTATTCCGTATCTTCTTTTTTCCTGATCAATGTAGTTATAGAGATTTGTGAATTTTATCAATTCTTTCAGAGAACCAGTTGCTGGTTTCATTGATTTTCTCTTTTTTTCCTACATCATTCATTTCTGCTCTAATCTTTATTACTTTGTATTAATTTATTATTCTTTTCCTAGTTTTGTTAATGCCCAAACTGAGGTCATTGATTTGAGTTCTGTTTTTCTTTCCTAATATAGGTGTTTAGTGCTATGAAATTTCTCCTAAGTTCTGCCTTAGTGGTATCCCACAAATTTTGATCTATTTTCATTTTCATTTGTTTCCAAATACTTTCTATTTTTCCTTTTGTTTCTATGTCGATCCAGGGATTATTTAGAAGTGTGTTAGTTTCCAAATATTTGAATATTCTTCAGAGATCTTGCTAACATTGATTTCTAATTTAATTCCATATGGACAGAGAACATACTTTACATGGCTTGAATTCTTTTAAACTTATTGAGGGACTTGTTTTATAGAATAGAATATGATTTGTCTTGGTAAATGTTCTGTGTGTACTTGAAAAGAATGTGTATTCTGCTCTTAGGTGGAGTGTTCTCTAAATGTCAGGTTAAGTTAGTTAATAATGTTTAAGCCTTTTACATTCCTATTGATTTTCTGTCTACTTGTCTTATCAGTTATTGAGAGAGGGGTATTGAAATCTCTGACTGTAAGTGTGTATTTGTCTATTTTCCTTGTAGTTCTATTAGTTCTTGCTTCATGGATTTTGAATCTTTGGTAATATTATTTGAATAATAGCAGTAGTATAATAATATTAATAATTAATAATAATGATGTTATTTGAATCTCTGAAAATATTATTTACTTTGAAATTTACTTTGTCTAATATTAATACATCCACTCAAACTTCCTTTTTATTAGCATTAGCATGGTATGCCATTTTCTATCTTTTATCATTTTAACCTATTTTTCTCTTTATATTTAAAGTGCATTTCTTGTAGAAAAGAAATATAGCATATAGTTGCTTTTTTATCCAATCTGACAACCTCTGACTTTTTAATAAATAGTGCTTAGATTATTTATATTTAATACAGTTATCGTTCATGGATGCAGCTAAGTTACCTGAAAATAGTGTGATCCTTTCAGGTCTTTTAAGATTTAAGTTGACCCTTGAACAACATGGGAGTTAGGAGTACTGACCCCCCATGCAGTCAGCAATGTATAAATTCTGACTCCTTAAAACTTCAACTAATACTAGCTTACTGTTCATTGGACACCTTACTTATAACATAAATGCTTGATTAACACATATTTTGTATGTTATATGTGTTATATAGAAAGAATTGATAAAATTCACAAACCTCTATAACTACATTGATCAGGAAAAAAGAAGATACGAAATACCAATATAGGGAATGAGAGAGACAGATGATATCATTATAGATTCTATAGATATTAAAATAAGAGAGTATCATGAATGACTGTATTCTTACAATAAAGTAAGCTAGAGAAAAGAAAATCATAAGGAAGAGAAAATATATTTACTATTCATGAAGTAGAAATGGATCATCATAAAGATCATCTTAATTGTCTTCATGTTGAGTAGATTGAGGAAGAGGTGGGGTTGGTCTTGCTGTCTCAGGGGAGGCAGAATTGGAAGAAAATCCATATGTAAATGGACCAGTGCAGTTCAAACACATGTTGTTCAAGGGTCAACTGTATCACACAGGACCAGATCAGTGTTTAGTCGAGAGCAAATTATGCCCCTCTACTGAGAAAAGACTTCTGAGTATTCTACTCAATGTCCCATGAATTTTGGGCTTTTCCAGTCTGGCTAGTGAGAACAGGTGCTATTCCCAGCCCTGAGTAAGTGTTGGGTCCTGTATCCTCTAGTCCTTTTGGGTGGTTCTTTCTCTAGCCTCTGTTAGTTTTCTCACTTGCATGAAAACATCAAGGGTACTCTTTTCAGATCTCTGGTGTTCTCTCTCTTTGGGGCTCTCTCCTCTCTGACTTGCAAATGATGGCTGCCTTCATCTCCCCAGATTCTCAGCTGTCTCATCAACTCGGGGAATCTACTAGGAATCTAGTGGAAACTTTCCCAAGACAGAAAGCTGGGGTTATCTTAGGACTCATCTCATTTGTTTCCTCTCTCTCAGGGATCACTGGATTTTATGTCCAGTGTCTTGAAAACCACTTTATCTCTATATTTTTTGTTTTCTTGGTTATTTCAAGTAGGAGGTAAATCAACTTCCTGTTATTTTATCTTGGATGGAAGAGGAAGTCTTGAGTAGTGCTTTTTTTGTTTGTTTCTTTTTAAAAAAATAATGTTTTAGAAACAGTATTTGAACATTTTTAAGGGGGTTTGTGCTCTCAATTTATCACAGCCTCTGACATTTCCTGTTTCATTATTTCGGCTCACTTATGTTACTTGCTGGCCTTCTTTAGTCATTTTGATTTGTAACCCTTTAAAGACATGGGACAAAGAATAGGTGAGTTTTGGTGATGGAGGGTGTGGTAGAGTGTAGACAGGAAGTTCCTGGAGTGGGGATAGCACCATGACATTTTAATCTTTGTATCTCTTGTGCCTAGTACACATACATTTTTTTTATTTCAGTATATTATGGGGGTACAAATGTTTAGGTCACATATATTGCCTTTGCCCGACCCGAGTCAGAGCTGCAAGAGTGTCCATCCCCCAGGCAGTGCACACCACATCCATTAAGTGAGAATTTACCCATCCCCCCCTACCTGCCTGACGGCCGATGAATGTTCCTACCATATGTGCACATAAGTGTTGATCGGTTAGTAGCAATGTGATGGTGAGTACATGTGGTGCCCATTTTTCCATTCTCGTGATAGAAAGGAAGGATCAGGAAAGGCTGAATTATTGCTTGAGTGTGCCAGTTTGCTTATGGACTTTTAAGCAGATATTTCTAAATGCCCTCCCAGATGTTTGTAGTAATTTATACTTCCACTAACTCTGTGTGAGACCAATTACATATTTGAAAATATTTTTGGGTCCTTCCGTAGGTCTCTTCTCCTTCAGGTTAAACCCCTTGACTCTGAGTAGGGTGGTGCTATGGACTGAATATTTGTGTCCCCCTAAAATTCATATGTTGAAGCCCTAATCCCCAATTCGATGGTCTTAGGAGGTAGGGACTTTGGGAGGTAATGAGATCCTAATGGTGGAGCCTCGAGAATGGAATTGGTGCCCTTATAATAAGAGACATGAGAGAGATGATCTCTTTCTCTGCCAGGTGAGGATATAGCAAGAAGGCAGCTGTTAATCCAGAAAGAGAATCCTCACTGGACACTAAATTCACCTGCACTTTGATCTCAAGCTTCTTCTAACCTTCACAACTGTGAGGAATATCTTTTTGTTGTTTAAGCTGCCTAGTGTGTGGTACTTTTGTTATCGCAGCCTGAGCTGAATAAGACAGGTGGTATAGCAGATGCTGAGGGTTTACTGCGATATTCCCTCGGCCCACCCTGGGGTCACTTTGATGTAGTTCCTCGACATGTCTTCCCAGGTCTCTCTGCCTTGCAGGCACTCTCAGGCCTGAGAAGCACACTGCGTGTTTGTGCAAGATGGAAACGCTGGAAAACAGCACCTCAAAATGTCCTTCAGCCAGTGAGGAATGGGAGTTGGTGGACCACTGTCCCAGCTCCCTCCTCCATTGGGGGGTCAATCCTGCTGTGTGTTCTACATAATTTCTCAGAGTGTCCACAGGTGAGATTGAAACCCATTTTTCCCATAGTGGTGACCTGGTCCTTAACACATCTTTAATTGGTATCCCTACCTCCCCTGTTTTACTTCTCCAAGCCCCCACGTGCTTCCTGGGATTATCTCCCAAATAAACTATCTGTACCCAAGTTCCTATCTCCAGGTCTGCTTTTGGGGGGAGTCCAAACTGATAGAGGTGGTATTTGGTAAGGAACCTTCCTGGGACTCAGAGGTCCCTGCCTCTCGCACCCAATGCAGACACCTACGTACGATAGGGGAGGTGGCAGGAGAAGGGGGTTGGCTGGGGGTCTTGGGCTCCCAGTGGGCCCATATCCATGGTGGCTGTGTTGACAACCTTTCTGTGTTGCTAAAGATGTGCAGATCAGGGCTTCTTGGAGGAGGCCTGGCTGGGCTCTCCATCCTCAGGTGGCCTTGGCGTGTTCAGATATGCAGGGACTGACCCTGGGAACTGCAGGGAAGGAGGGATGTGGTGGGACTGAGACCTGCCACTGGGTTTCATTTTTTGCTTGAAGCAAGATTTCTCATTTCCACGTCATTGTTAAGTAGAACTACAGCAGGTCTTTTTGTGTGTACATCTGTTTGAGAATTGACAGGTACCTGTAAGCTCTTTGAGATAGGATCTGTGTCTTATTTTCCCAGTACCTTTTGTAAGTTAATATTCCTTGAATAGGTAATATATTCGTGTGGGTCAAAATCTTCTTCTCACTCCCACCCTCATCCACCCAGTTTCAACTCCAGCCTCACACAAAAATCTCTGTTATTAGTATCTAACATAAGCTTCCAGAGTTGCCTTATGTTTCTGCAAGCAAACATGAATAAAGATTCTTATACTCTGGCACCCCAGTCTGCTTTATAATAAAAATTATTATACAGCACCTATTTTCTGCTTATCTTTCCTCACAATATATCTTGGCGATACTTTCATATCTGTGAATAGAAAGCATTTTTATCCTTTAATAGCTTCATAGAATTTCATAATGTGGGTATACCATTATTTATTTAACCAGTCCTTATCAATGGTGATTTGGGTTGTTTCCTATCTTTTGCTACTACTTAAATATTGCTTCAGTGAATAACCTTGTTCATATGTTATTTTGCATATATATAGCCATATTTACAGAATAAATTCCTAGAAATGAAATTGTAGAATCATAGGGCTTATTCATTTATAATGTTAATAGATTTTGCTCAGTTGTCCTCCACCGGGGTTGTATGAGTTTACATCATCACCAGGAATGTATTAGAGTACCTCTTTCTCTGTTGCATCACCAGCAAAGTATATAACCAAATTGTTGGAGTTTTGCCAATCGGATGAGTGAAAAATGGCATCATAGTGTACATATTTTAATTTGCATTTCTTTTATTACAGTGGCGATTTAGCATCTTTTTCTACATTTAAAAACCATTATACTTACTAGTCTGTGAACTCCCTAACATTCTTTTCCCATTTTTCAAAGGACTTTATTCTTACCCATTCTGGCAGTTATTTTTCTTTTTCTTACAGATTTTGATAGATTTTCTCACTAATTTTTATGATGAGTGGAAAATATTTTTTTGATATTTATCATTTGTCTTTTGACTCTGCTTATGGTTGTTTTTTTTTTTTGCCAAGAAGTTATTTTTACTTTTAAAGATTTTTTTATAGAGTCATATTCATCAATTTTTTTCAAGCATTGTTAGAAAATCCATCTTCCACTCTAACTTGGTGTCCTTAACATAGTGCCGGGCATGGTTTAGCTTTCTGAAAGAACGCTATAATTAGTAGCTCACTGTGGCCTCCAAGTGCCTTTGTTCTAAAACCTTGGCTCCCCTTCCCCCAACTTCAAATTAGGCAGTTCGATCAGGTGAGTAAGAGTAATTCCTACTCAGGTGTGATTAGCTGGTAGAATTAACTTTTCCAAAAGACATTTCTATCTTAAATAAGGAGTCGAGGCCATTGAAATGACTTTCAAGTTGCTGGAAAGTTGGAAAACATGGAAAAGCCATCAAGGGCACTGCGGTAAGTGGCAACGGTTGCTGTTACACACTCCGGGTTTCTGCTTCCTCATCCCGCCAGTCTAGAATCCCAAGAAAAACTTGATTTTAGATGAGAAATGATTCTTCCATTTTGGGTTCCATTTCTGCTGATAGTAGATGTGATACTTTATGGGCTGGTATCTGGAATATACCTTCTATCTGGAATGTGTGGGCTCGTATCTGGAATATACTGTATGTCTGGAATATATGGGCTCGTATCTGGAATATACCTTCTATCAGGAATATATGGGCTTGTATCTGGAATATGCTGTGTATCTGGAATATGTGGGCTGGTCGGAAAGTAGGGGGACTGGGCAGCATTAGGTAAAATGTTGATAAACTGAGTTTATTTTTTATATTGCTACCTGCCTGTCTCCTTCCTCTTTCCCCTCATCCTAATCCTATCGCCTAGTCCAGGGGCCCAGTGAAGGTCACTGGATGAGAGGGGGATGGCAGTGAGACATTCTGTGGAGTTCGACTAGAAAAGGAAATTCTATATTCCCCTGGGCCTCAAGTCTGTTCTAATTGGCTGTGTGATTGTATATAAGTCACTTTATCTCCCTGCCCTCAATTTCTTCACTTATAAAATGAGAAGGATGGACGCACTAAAGACCCTATAATTTTTAGGCTTCTAAGTTAGATAGTTCAGGTATTTGAGTTCTCTTGGTTGAGGGTGGGTAAAGAGGAAGTTTAAAGTCCCCCAAGATGCCCCATGTTCTTGTTCTTCAACCCTTCCCCATCCATGACCCCAGAAAGCTTAATCAGTCTGCACATCTGCTTCCACTCCCCGTCTCCCACCGCTACTCCTTCTGCCCAGGCCTGGTGGAGCCAAGTTCAGGCATACCTCGTTCATATTGCTTGTTCGTTTCCAGACCAATGCTATAAAACAAATATGGCAATAAAGCAAATCACATGAATTTTTTGGTTTCCCCATGCATATAAAAGTTATGTTTACACTATACTATAGTTTGTTAAGTGTGCAATAGCATTATGTCTTAAAAACAATATACATATCTTAATTAAAAGATACTTTAGTGCTAAAAAATGCTGACGATCATCTGAGCCTTCAGCAACTCATAATCTTTTTGCTGGCGAATGGTCTTCCCTTGATATTGATGGCTACTGACAGATCAGGGTGGTGGTTGCTAAAGGTTTGGGTGGCTATAGCAATTTCTGAAAAGAAGACAATAATGAAATTTGCCACATTGATTGACTCTTTCACAAAAGATTTCTCTGTAGCATGAGATGCTGTTTGATAGCATTTTATCTACAGTAGTACTTTCAAAATTGGAGTCAGTTTTCTCAAGCCCTGCTGTTGCTTTATCAACTAAATTTATAAAATATTCTACATTCTTTGTTGCATTTCAACAATGTTCACGGTATCTTCACCAGGAGTAGATTCCATCTCAAGAAACCACCTCCTTTGTTCATCCATAAGAAGAAACTCCTAATGTGTTCAAGTTTTATCTTGAGATTTCAGCAATTCATTCACATCTTTAGGTTTCACTTGTAACCCTATTAATAGTTTTCTTGCCATTTTCACCAAATCTGCAGTTACTTCCTCCACTGAGGTCTTGAAGCCCTCAAAGTCATCCATGAGGATTGGGATCAACTTCTTCCAAACTACTGTTAATGATAATATTTTAGTTTTCTCCGATGAATCATAAATGTTCTTAAAGGTACTAGATTGGTGAATCCTTTCCAGAAGGTTTTCAATTTACTTTGTTCAGATCCATCAGAGCAATCACTATCTATGACAGCTATAGCTTTACAAAATGTGTGTCTTAGATAATATTACTGGAAAGTCTAAATTACTCCTTGATCCATGGGCTGCAGAATGGATGTTGTGTTAGTAGGCATAAAAACAATATTAATATTCTTGTACATCTCCATTAGAGCTCTTGGGTGACCAGATGCATTGTCACTGAGCAGTTATATTTTGAAATAAATTTTTTTTTTATAAGTAGTAGTTCTCAACAGTGGGCTTACATGGAGTAAACAGATATGCTGTGTTCCAGGCTTTTGTTCTACACAGGCAGAGTAGCTACAGCATAATTCTTAGGGGCCCTAGGATTTTCTGAATGATAAATGAGCATTGGCTTCCACTTAAAGTCACCAGCTGCGTTAGTCCCCAATAAGAGAGTCAGCCTATCCTTTGATGCTTTGAAACCAGGCATTGACTTCTCTCTAGCCATGAAAGTCCTAGATACATCTTTCCAATATAAGGCTGTTTTGTCTACACGGAAAATGTATTGTTTGGTGTAGCCACCTTCCTCAGTGACCTTAGCTAGATCTTCTGGATAACTTGCTGCAGCTTCTACATCGGCACTTGCTTCTTCACCTTGCACTTTTATGTTACGGAGATGGCTTATTTTCCTTAAACTTCATGAACCAACCTCTGCTAGCTTCCAGCTTTTCTTCTGCAGCTTCCTCTCAGCCTTCACACAACTGGGGAGAGTTAGGGCCTTGCTCTGGATTAGGCTTTGGCTTAAGGAAATGTGGCTGGTTTGATCTTCTATCCAGACCACTAATACTTTCTTCATATCAGCAATAAGGCTGTTTCACTTTCTTATCATTTGTGTGTTCACTGGAGTAGCACTTTTAATTTTCTTCAAGAACTTTTCCTTTGCATTCACAATTTGGCTGTTTGGTACAAGAGGCCTAGCTTTTGGCATGTCTTCCTCACTACTCTTAATCATTTTTAGCTTTTGATTTAAAGTGAGAGACATGCAACTCTTCCTTTCACTTCAACATTTAGAGGCCATTGCAGGGTTATTAACTGGCCTAATTTCAATATTCTTGTGTCTCAGAAAATAGGGAGGCCCAAGAGGGGGGGGCATGGCTGATGGATAAAGCAGTCAAAACACATACTGCACTTGTCAATGAAGTCTGCTGTCCTACAGAGGTGTAGTTTGTGGTGCCCCAAAACAATTACTATAGTGACATCAAAGATCACTGATCACAGATCACCGTAACAGATATAATAACAACGAAAAGGTTTGAAATATTGTGAGAATTACCAAAATGTGAAACCCGAAGTGAGTAGCTGCTATTGGAAAAATGACGCTGATAGATTTGCTTGACACAGGGTTGCCACAAACCTTTAATTTGCCAAAAAACACAGTATCCACGAAGTGCAGTAGGTGAAGCGCAGCGAAAGGAGGTGTGTCTGTACTCGCTCACGGATGTCGTCCTGAAGGAAGAGTTTATGCAGTTCACTGCATTTATTAATTTGCAATTTCACTGGGCTACAATTAGTGACTAAAAGTTTTAATAGGATAATCAACTCCATTAGTGTATTTTGTGCTTGAACATTTAATAAAGTTTGGTTTTTAGAAAAGAAATAATTCTATGGGATCTTCTCTGCTGGTGTCTGTCACCCTCAGTGTCCCAGAGATACTGTTGCTTCAAGTGACAAAAGCACGTTTTTTTTTTTTTTTTCGGAGACAGAGTCTCGCTTTGTTTTCCTGGCTAGAGTGCCATGGCATCAGCCTAGCTCACAGCAACCTCAAACTCCTGGGCTCAAACGATCCTCCTGCCTCAGCCTCCCAAGTAGCTGGGACTACAGGCATGTGCCACCATGCCCGGCTAATATTTTCCATATATTTTTTGTTGTCCAGATAATTTCTTTCTATTTTTTTAGTAGAGATGGGGTCTCACTCTTGTTCAGGCTGGTCTGGAACTCCTGACCTTGAGTGATCCTCCTGCCTCGGCCTTCCAGAGTGCTAGGATTACAGGCGTGAGCCGACAAAGCACTTTTAACAGTAGGTTGTATCACTAAAGTGCGTTGTAAGTCCATCATTTTGTCGGTACTTCTGCTCTTGTGTGCCTGGGAAACCGTGAAGACAGAGTTTCTGCAGTTCTTGGGGACTGTCTCTCCTCGAGGTTGCGAGGGCCAGTTCTCAGGACTGGCTGTGAGGCCTTTGACAGTATGAATTGTGTAGGAAAAGTAGAGAGCTAAAGTTGGGTTTCCCTGCTCTCTCTCTAGCCTAGTTGTTGTGGAAAGTTTCTGAGGTCAGGATGAGAACAGAAATGACCTCTGAAAGAGAAAGGATTTCCCCAGCTTCCCTGGGTCAATCAGGTTTCCTGGTTTTGCCGCCTAAATCCACAGGCTGTAAGTGAATCTTCATTGAACTCCTGTGTGTGCAAAGCAAGGCTTAGGTCCCGTGGGAGACGGCGCTGCAAGTTTCTGTGGTGCCAGGATTCTTTTCCTAGAAATTCGGACCCTGCTGCCCACTCTGGAGCACGGAGACCTTGCTGTGGGATCTGCCTCCAGACACTGGACCTGAGGGAAAACACCCTGGTGGCCCCTCTCTTGCTTCCCTGGAAAGGAGGGAAAAGGAGATACACCTAATAGGGCGGATTTATGCCTAAGTGTCAACAGGAGAGAATATTATCTTCCGACAAGCCTGGGAAATAGTTTCTGTGACATGAGTGCACATGAGGAACCTAGACAAACAGCGCCTCTGGTTGCTGGATCTATAACTGCTCCCTGGATCCTCTTTAAGTGTTTGTTGGAGGCAGGTATTGGGGGAGCTGCAGGCCTGTGAATTGTTGGGGTGCAGAGGAACAGAGGTTGTAGGAAGGCTGAGGTGTCGGGTTTTTTCCTCTGGAGGGCAAGTGGCTAAGTTACCGGAAGCTCTGTGTGCTCAGTAGCCTTAACTGAGGGTTCAGAAGTTGACGGGTCCCTGACTCCTGTTGACAGGTAAATCAAAAACCTCAGAGCAACCCCTTAAATGGGTCGGGGCTTAGGGAAGGGTGCCCAGATTGTCTCCAAGGTTAGTCTCCTGACCCTGAGAGTGCATTCTGCTGGGGTCAGCAGAGTTAAACAATGTTTCACAATATTGCAACAGGACTTTGCAGAGCATTTGCTGACAAGTGTGGTGTATACATAAAGTATGTAGTATTTCCTAAACCCACTTGACCTTGACCATAACATTTTTTTTTTTAGGAACATCACAAGGAATTTATATTCTGCAAACCAATTTCTGAAAACATTGGTTTTTTCCATTTGCAGTGAATTAATGATAGGGTCAAGATTTCCTAACCCATGGGCTTTCAACTTCATTCTTGCTATTCGAAGTGTGGTACATGGACCAGCAGCCTGGGCATCACCTGGGAGCTGGTTAGAGATGCAGAATCTTGGGCCCCACCCTGGACCTACCGATCAGAATTGCACGTTAGCAAGATTCCCAGTGGTAGATGTGCACGGTGAACGCCAGTCTGCTCCGTGCTGCTGCCTTTCTGCTTCCGAAACTTCCAGGTCCTTGGACTCAGAGGTCCAGAGGTGAGAGTCTCAGGGCAGTGACGGCAATTGTGCTAGGTCTGGGTTTGGATAGGGAAGGTTTCTGGGCTTTCTGATCCGACTGGGGTGTCCTCTTCTTGGCTCTCAGATGGGAGTAATAATCTATATTAGGGACAGAGGCCAGTTCTATTAATATAAAAGGATTCAGAGATAGAAAAAATGGTGAGACCATGGGGAAAATATAAAGCAATATAATAAACCCAGAAGGAAGAGGTCCCTGGGTGGGTAAGCATGGACAAAATTAGAAGGGATTTTAGGCAGATTTATGCTGAGGGCTGTGCTGTGTTGGGCGTGGTGGCGGAGTGATGCTCCAAGCCCTCCACCCCCACCCCCTATGATGAGAGGCTGGGAGAGGAGCCCAAAAGACATCTTTTTTCAGCTGAGTGAGAGAAGTCCCTGCCAGATCAGATGTTCAACTTTAAAACAAATGGAGGAAAAACGATCAAATGCAGTCAACTAGAAAAATCCGCTTTTCCTATTTCATAAAAAGCAAGAGCCCATATGATAATCCCTCCCTTGGCACATGTTAGAGATTTCTTTATTGCTTTTTTGCTTGTGGCCAATTCTGCCACACCCAGCCGGGGGTCTGGGCTGCAGTGACTTCATTCGCACCAGGTCAGCATGCTGGTTCCAGTCCAGTGGGTCTAGAGCTGAATTCTAGCAGTTTTCCAGGGAGGAGGACCTGCCTGCCTGTGTGGAAGGGCAGAGGAGAAGGGGGGTGAGTGGAGGACAGAGGACACATTGCCCGTTCCCTCCCCAGAGCACAGAAGTGTGCACTTCCCCATACAGACAGCAGTGGGTGGCTGGGTCTGCCCCCCTCCTAAGCCATAACTGAGACTCGACTCCTTAAGTGTCAGGATTGTGACTTTCCTGCTATGCACCAGGAATAAGCACAGTGCCTGGTATTTGCCCTAGGGATGCTCAATAATTATTTGTTGAATGAACTTTGACAAAACTAAAACCATCGAGGCAGCTGTAGGATAATGGCGACAGAAAGCCCATGAGACCTGCTGTCAGGAGATCTGGGCTTCAGGACTAAATGTCACCCCTTTCCAGCTGTGTGGCACCAGACAAACTCTTTATCTCTCTGAGCCTTAGTCTGTAAGGTGGTGATTGCGGTGTTCACCTCCTGGAGTTATGGGGAAGATTAAATGAAGGTCCCATGTGCACAGCACATAATTAATAGGAAGGATTTAAATGTGAGGGGTGAGTCCTTCCCCCTATACACTGTTATTCCCACAGCACCCCTAATTCACACACTTACCATAAAGAAGGGAAATAAAAGTGAAGAATAAACTGTCACTCAGACTTCAAGGGGGCTTATACTTGAGGGTTCCATAGGAATTGAGCTGCAAGCTCAGAGCTGGGTGTGGGTGACCTTGGAGTCGACCTTGACTCCTCTTCCCCTTACATTGCACATCCAATCCTTTGGCCAGTCCTGATCCAACCACTCTTGTGACCTCCTCTGCCACCACCCTGATTCAAACTGCCATGACTTTTCATCTGGATTCCTGCAGTAACCTCCTGACTGGCCTCTCTGCTTCTCATACCAGGTAAGTCTGCTCTCAGCCTAACACCCAGAATGATGCTAGCCTAGCATACGTCTCTCCATATCACTCCTCTATCTAGAAACCTTCACTGGTTTCTCATCTCACTTGGAATAAAAGCCAAATTTCCTACAATGGCCTCAGATCTCCCCAGCCATTGACCTTAACCTCCCTGGCCTATTGACTTCTCCTTCTTCACTCTGCCCCAGCCACCCTGGCCTTGGTGGGCTTTGCCTGTGCCAGGCACATTTATGTCGCAGGGCCTTTGCACTTGCTGTTCTCTCTGCTTGAGAACCTTCCTCCTCATTGTTCCCTTACTATCTTCATATCTTTGCTCACTGTCACCTTCATGTGACAAAGTCAAACACTGTTCCCATCTCCCACCTGGCACTTCCTAGCCCCCTTTCCTACTTTACTTCTCTCCGTAGTACTTATAACCAAATAATATATTTTATACTTTACCTATTTGTCTGTTTCCTCTGCCAGGAGTCACACCCTGTGAGCGTTTTGTTCATTTTTATGTTGTCAGCTCTCAGCACACTGCGCAGCATGATAGTTGAAATATTTGTTGAATAAATAACATTAATTAATAAGTGATTCAAGCTTTGCCCTTATAGAATCTTGTTATAAGGCTTGGGCCAGAGGTGTGGAGTGCAAAGCTCCCAGGCTTATCTTTGGGCTGTTACAGATCTTGTCCTGAGGGAGGCAGCCCCTGTAAGATGTTATACAGCAGGTATCGGTGTTCTGTTTGATCGGTTCATCTCAAGGGCTCCTGGGTGAGGGCTGAGCCATTGGGGTGGGATTTATTACATTGCCCTAGCAACTGCTTCCTGAGTTTCTATTTTCTGAAAACTTGCTAATTTGACTTATTTTCCTTTTCTTCTCAATTATGGCAGCTCTCTTCCTCTCAGCCTCTCCATTTTCTTCCTCTAGCCCCTGTTCATTACCTACTGAGCATCTCTATGCCAGCCCCTCCCCCGCCAGCCTCCTGGAAGGGGAACGGAAGCAGATGCCTGCCTATTTGGTTTTCAGAGTACTGACCCTGCAAGCCCCTGGTTTCCACTCTTCCAACCCAAGTGGCACCGGAGTGATGAGCTCTGCCCACCACTCTAGGGAGTGTGCATCCTGATTTTCCAGAAGCCTCCAATTGGGAGTGCTTGGTCCTTGTGGCCCCCAACAAAGAACAGCTGTCACTGATGGCAGGCTCTTGAGATAGCTTCTAGTGATGAACGTGAATCTGCTATCCCATGACTTCGGGCTGGAATCTTGACTTTGCTCATCAGCTCTGCAACTTAAGGAGACAACTCACCCCAGTGAGTTGCTTTGAGCCTCAGTTGAGATGAGATGAGAGCACTATAGTGGCGTTGCTCTGAGGACCAAGGGAAATCACTTATATGTAGCATTTAGGATGGAGCCTGGCACACAGGAAACCTTCACTGAATTGCACCTTCTATCTGTATTGCCATTATTAATATTATGTTGTTGTCACCGATGCAACCAATTCTCTGGCTTAACTTTCTAATTAGACGGCCCCCTAAATGAGTGTTGAGTGTGGGTGAGTGTAGGTAGATGTGGGGGAACTTATAAGTTGTCACTGTAAATTCATCAAGAAATAAAAAGGAGATTTATAGCTTCAGGGCGATTAATTCTGTAGCTTTGCCTGGAATCATCTCAGTTCCAGAACTAATACACCTTTATGATAGATTATAATCTTTAGGTATGTGGAATATAAAATAGCTCCTTGGATTTCTTGTTGTGTTATGAGAAAATAATAACAGTTTAAAATGCAGCCCACAGGCCGGCCCCTGGATGGGGTTAGCTCTCTTGTTATTGGCCCATGATGTCCTTCAACAAAAAGTGACATAGATATTCTTAACGTCCCCATGGTGTAGCACAAGAGAAGGCAGAATCTAAATGCTGGGGCCAACCCTGATGATGGTGGCAGTAAAAGGCTTTCAAGTTAGATGGAAATATTTTCTTCCTTCACTCACCTGGCAAACTCCCTTTTAGCCTGTGAGGTCCAGATCTGATGGCTGACCCTCCCAGGCAGAAGGTCCCCTCTCCTCGGTCCTCCATGCATCTCTCACAGAGGCATGAACCTTATGTTATAATCCTGTTTCCATGTCTCTATCCAGCTCTGTGAGGCAGGGAGATCTCTGAGGGCAGGGATAAGGTTTTGGGCAACTTTGCATCCCTGGGTCCGACACAGGGACTGGCCCTGTGGCGTGGGAGTGGGGGATGACACTGACCTCCTACCGCATTCTTGGGCCCGTGGCCTATGTTACGTTGCCTAATTCTCACCACAGTCCTGCCAGGGGTTTGTCTTCTACAGAGGAACAAATCGAAGCTCAGAAATTGCATACGTGGCATTACTGCTGAGTGGCAGAGCTGGGATTTGAACTCAGGCCTCACTCCAAAGCCTTCGCTTGCTTTCTCACTTCTGTGCTTTTTTTCCTCCCAGTGGAGTGAGTGGTGAAGGGCGTGGCCTCTGGAGCCAGACAGCTGGGGTTCCCAGCTCAGCCTCGCCATTCACATGCTGTGTGACTTTGGGCATGTTGCTTAGCTTCTCTCTGTCTCAGTTTCTCCATCTATCGGGTTGAGTAACAAGAGTACCTCCCTGTATGGTTGTGCTGTGGGTTAAATGAGATACTGTAAAATAAAAATCTTAGAACAGTGTCTGGTAGTATGTTAATATTTGTTATTACTATTATAATTTTCCTTCCCAAGTCATATCACATACATTCTGTACCGTGCTGTCCCTGGTGCTGAACGAATGACGTAGGGTGGTGGCTGAGTGTGACCAGCAGTCTGTCCTCCCAGGTGGGCCCACTATGCGGCTTTGCACACACACTCGTGTCATATTTCACCTTGTGCCTTTTGTCTCTCCTGGCCTCAGAGTACCATTGAGAATCATTATCTCAAAGCTATGGGAGGTCATGAGCATGAGAACTTGGCTTCGTGTGTAGCCCCAGCGTGGCTCTCTGAAACACCCCATGGATTGATGTTACCCCCACACTGACCCCTCCCTCTTGTGGTATAACAAGAGGCAGTGAGCACAGTGCTTCCCGGCAAGGCCACTGGAACCAGACTGCCCAGGTTCGAATCTCAACCCTGCCACATGGTAGCTGTGTCACCTTGGATGGGATATTTAATCTTTCATCTGTAGAATGGAGATAATAATAATGTACCACATAAGGTATTATTGTGAGAATTAAATGAACTAATACCTGTAAAATACTTAAAACTGTGTCTGGCATGTTGTAAGAGCTCTGTAGGTGCTGATTTTTATTATTATTATTATTATTATTGTTATCACTGGGGCAGAACCTGGCAAATTTGCTACATGGGTGAGCAGAGAAAAAACTGTGTCTAGAAGTCGGGGCTTTCTGTGAATGAGGGCGAGAGAGGGTGGGTGGAGTGACGTGTATTCAATTCCTCCTCCCACGTTCGCTGAGTCACTCCCAGTCACTCCTCTGGAAGGAAGGGGCAGGGAGTGGAGGGCAGAGAGGAGGAGGTGGGGAGTGTTCTCTGGCTCTATGGAAATTTGGTGCCTGGGGGCCAGGGTGCTCCTGGCATCCACCGTGGACCTGGTACTGTGCTGCGTCACAAAAGGAATGTGGCAGGAATGTTCCCTGCTCTCATGGAGCTTGCATGCAGTGCAAAGACACTCTTGCTTTAAGTTACTCTTGCACAAAGTATAAAATTACTCTGACATTTGAACAACTTAAAGCTAATGATTGTCCTGACCCAGGGAGGAGACCAGCACTATGGAAAGGAAAGTCTGGCTTGTTGTTACCTGCCTGGCTTGGGTGTCTTGTGGTCTTCATTATTCACCCTGCAGATCTTTCTCTGAGGATGAGGAGGTCCAGGGACCTGGGCGAGGTCTATGATAGACACGGATTTCACACGCTTCAGGTACCAGCAGAGGCAGCACTGTGGGTAGAACCGGCAGCCTCTTCCCTGGTATGAATCCCCAGGGAGGGGAGGAAGGTCTGTGACTGATGATGTCCAGGCTGATGGTGAATGGTCATGTCCACTTTACAGAAGAGGAAACTGAGGCTCAGGGGTTAAGCAGCTGAGACCCAGAGATCTTATTAGAAGTCACCCAGCTAGTGAGCACTACAGTTGATATTAAACTTGGCTCTGTCTGATGCCAAAGCCACCCCCTTTATACTGTGTCACCTTCTCCTTTTCCATAAAGGACACTTTCCCAGTGGTCCCTGTGCTATGTACAGGAATGAGAGTTATTACAGGTCACTGTGTTGCTCATAGTAATCAATTAAGCAAACAATTCTGTTGTTCTTATTTGCCCGAATGAAAACATATTTGGGCAAAATCAAGCCAATTTCACCCTGAGAGAAGTAATAATAATGATGACTTTAAAATATGCTGTGTGTGTTTGTGTGAGGAAGATCTCTGTCCCATTCTCCATGGGGCATGCATTGCCGTGGCCGGCCCGATAAACAGAGGTGGTTTGCAAGAACAACCACCAAGGGACCAACCGAGTTCCAAGTTGCTGCTTGCGTTGGCAGAAAAGATGTGAGGCTGGTGTGAGAATCCAGTTTGCCACCTGAGTTAATGTGCTAGCTGTGCTGGGATTCGAGGTGTAGTTCCCCCACACAGAATGGCATACAGAGGCAAGCGTGCCAGAGTGGCCCCTGGCAGGCTCCTAGGCTGGAGTCGGGCCATTTTGCAGTGATTTGAATCATAATTATAAAGTATCAACCATGTTCAAGCCCCTCTGCTTGGGGCTGTGTGTGGGTAGCATGGTCTGGGTTCGCCAGTATCCCAGGAGTTTTTGGAAGGAAGAAAAGAGTGAGCAAAGACAAGCTGCGGAAAGTGGTGCAACCAGCTCTTACAGTGTCAAGCTTCTGGGGCTCAGAAAATGGGTTCTCAAACTTGGATGTCCAAAAACATTATCTAGAAAACTTGTTAAAAATGCAAATGTCGAGGCTCCACCTTGAGAGGGTACAGGGTGGATCCTGGAGATCTGCAAGCAACAATCTCTGGGATTCCGATGTGGATGGTTCATGGACCTCTTTGGGAACAGTGGCTCGAGGTCTGAGGAAGGCCAGCAACAAAATCCTGGAAGGCTGAACTTGTGAGCTGGGAGCAGCATGCATGGGCCCAGGGCAGCGGGGTGGTCTGGGGTCGCAGGTCTCCAGGCTGGTGGGTAGGGCCGGGCTTCGGTCCCCATGGGTAACTCGAGTGGGAAGGAGGGGCCGGGCCGAAGGCCAGGTAAGCCGGTAGCTCATACAGTAGATTAGAGAAGGTTTCAGCTTGCAGCTCAGGGGGGTCTGCAGTGGCCACATTCCTCTCTGACACATCAAACGTAGAGTGTGGGATCCATGGACACTGACTGAGAAGCTGTCACCATGCGGCTCATGGCAACAGGCCAAGTAACCAGGGGTTGGGATAGTGGTGTGGAAGGTCCCAGGAGAAAGAGGGAACTATGGCTAACAAAATCCATCAGTGGCTTTCCATCCCACTTAGAACGCCAGCCTGCAGGGACCCGGCCCTGGCCAGCCTCCTCGGACACCTTGGTGCTTTGTCCCCCTCACTCATCATGTTCCAGCCAAATTCGAAGAACATGCTTCTTTAAAGAGGCCAACATCTTCCCTGCCCAGGGCCTTCCCAAGTTTGTATCCTTTGCCTAGAGACCTCTTCCTCCCACTTTACCCATCAGATATGTTTTATTAATATTAAAGGGCTGGTGATCTGAAGCATCCTCTGTTCTCCTCCTACCTGCTCATTCCCAGCCCCTTCAAAAGCAGCTAAAGGAGGCACAGGTCTCTCTGGTGACATGAATCCTCCAGTCCTTGCCAGGGCCTGTCCTGGTGTCAGGTTTCACTCTGAAATGTCGGTTCTCAGCACACTTATGGTTAAAGAATGACCAGACACACCAAAGTAAGGCAAGCATGAAAATGAGGGTTATTGAGGAGAGAAAGATAGGAGTACAGAGCAAGAGCAATATATAGGTTTACAGAGTGTGATACATACACCACAGATGATGACCAGACCCACTGTTGTAATAAAGGGAGAGCAAATAAAGGTGCAGGAAAAGGGCCTGGCTATGGTCTCAGTCTTGTTTTATAGTGCCCAGATTGGGACCACCCTGTGGCTCAGATGTCACCATGCAACCACTTTGATCGGACAGTTGGGAGTTGCATGATCTGAGTCTTAACTATGCATGTGGGTGGTTCTAGTTCAACTTCCGGGCTCTATGGCTCCTATGCTGCTTGGCTTGTGGGCTAGAGAGTCCTCTGCATTCTTTTGCAGCTGGCACGCTGAGGCTGAGTAATGATTGGCAGATTCATAGGGTATTCCCCCCTCCCCCAGATATGGTAGTCACTTGGGAGAGGATTAGTATGGGGCAGGACCAAGATGGGGGCCTGGGGCACACACTTATCCTTCTTCACAGGTGGGGCGATTGCACCAAGGCAACAGCACCCACTTTTGTCCCTAGGAGACCCAGAATCCCTCACTATCTACCTAACACTGGGGAGTCCTGTGGCTTTCACTTCTGTTCCTGGACATAGAATTTGGGGTAGCAGTGGAGAAGGGGGCACAGGGTCCTGTTAAAATATGGCACGGTCTTGGGCAGGTTGAGGAAGCAGAGGCCAGCTGGGCTCTCCCTAAGGAACCAGAGATGTCTCAAGTGTTGGTCAAATTTAGGTGACATTTTTGCTGTGGCTGTAAGTCCAGGAATGGTCTGTGGTTAGGAGTCGGGGGTAGGGAATGAGGAAGGGTTGGAGGTTAACAGAAGCTAACTCTGACATCCTGTATCCCTAGTGACTGCTAGCACCCTCCTTTACTTCCTTATATACCCATACACACACATGCTCCTTAATGTGCGTGTGTGTATGTGTATATGGGAGTATACACAGCATACACAGGTAGGGGACAGCCCAGGACACATGCCGGGGGCTTTGGGAATGTCTCAGGTTGGGTTCCCAGAAGGTCTAAGTGGCTTCAGATATTTATCTGATGGCTGCACCATCCATTGGCTCAACTAGATCAGTCCCTTTGCACAAGTCCTCTTGTGCTTGCAGAAGGGACAGGTAAACAAGGTCCCCAAGTGTGTCTCCTCTCTTTGAGGGTAGCTTCTGCTTTGTCTTTCTATACTCTAGTCTTGCAGGAGGGCTGACCTGCTTCTGCTTTCCTCCCACCCCTGAAGCCTTCATGACTCCCTGCCACTCACTCTTTAGCTCTCTGCTCTGATGTCACTGCTCCAGAGATGGCTTCCTGACCTCCCACACAAAGGGGGTGGGTGGCTGAATAATCCTCCCCCATTCTTATCTTGATTAACCATTCTGGCCATATCAATTTATGGATATTACTTTAGTTATATTATTTATGTTCTTATTTATCAGTCACTAGACTGCAAATATCACAGAGGGGTGATCACATCTGCCTTGTTCACCCATTGTCTCCCCAGTGATTTGGGAGAGGCATTGTGCCTCTCAGTAATTCCTTGCTGAATGAGGAAATGGATGAATGAATGGAGAGTTGTTTTTTAGCAAATCAACAGGGCTTTGATGGAAGACAGTCGGGAAGTCATTAAAGATAAGGGAAGTAACAGGAGTAAAATTTCAGAAAAGGGAAGTGACGCCCGCCATCTTTGGCACATGTCGGGTAACTCTACTGATCACAGCACAGGGCTTGTTGGGGCAGACTGGGCCCAGCACACTGGGTTTGGATTCTGAGCCAAGGAGGCGGGACTTCATTTGTCAGGCAAAGAGGAGCCACTGGGGGCTTGCGAGCAGGAGAGAAACAGGCAGCAGGGGTGCATGGGGCCAGTGGCACAGTGGATAATGCATCTGACCATGGATCAGAAGACTATAGGAGTAATAAAGACAGAGGGGAGCCCCCTGCGATGGTGGTGTCCTGGGCAGATGCAGAGGGAGAACCCAGAGGTGGGAAAAGCAGGAGGAGGCCGTTGCAGCAGCGGCCCAGGCAGGAGGCGATCAGGTCCTGAACTAGGGTAGTGACAAGCGGGAGGAGAGAGGAGAAACAGATGCAAGAGATGTTGGGAAGGAAGAAATGGCAGACTTTGGTGGCTGATTGGATGTGGGGGCGAGGGAGTTTCTCAGGCATTCAAGGGAAAAATGCCACCTCCCTCCTCCTCCTATCTTCAGCTCAATGGCAGGAGAGTGTCAGTGACAAAGAGCTGGCGTGATCTGAGCTGGAAGCATCTGTAGAAAGTAATGAAGTACAGGCAGCTGAATGTGAATGGGAAAAAATTTGTGTCACTAAATGGTCCTATTGCAAAATGAGGAAGGAAATGAGCATTTATTTAAAAAAAAAAAAGTCTGCCAGGAACACGATGCCCCATCCCTTCCAGCGGCTGAATTGCTCTGGAGGAATCGTTCCCACCCACCTGGCCATCCTGTATGTGGGCTGCGTGTCCTTGAAAAGAGGATTAAAATAATGGCCAGAGGAAGCCCCAGGGAGGTGTCCTTTGAGCTCTTTTGGTCGTTAGATCAGTCTGAACTTCAGCTATGTCTGAGATGGGACATGTTGTCCTTCTAAAACATATAGATTTTCAGAGAGAGAGAAAAAATTGGATCCATTAAAGCTACAGTTGGCCAATTCCGTAGCAGTGTCCCCACTAACTATAAGAACTTCTGCAGTCACTTGGTCATTCGGGGCCTCTGTCTCGTCACTTGTAAACATAAGGGTCTGGATTAGGTAGAAACTCCATCGATTCTCCCAGGGCTAACATCGTGTGAATCTATTGAGGGTGGCTTCAGTCACAATGGGGTTGAAGGGAAGGAAGTCTTACAGATGTTCCATTTAGGTGCCAAAGGTCTGGAGTCAAAGCTTTCAGGGGGAACATCTGTCTTCCCACTGAACTTGAGTATTAAATAATGTCCCCACCCCAACTATTTATTAAACAGAGCCACTCACTGACAGATTGCCTTCTTTTTTGGCTGAGGATATTGTCATCTTCCACTGCATGATATATAGGGTTAATATAATGCTGATATAAATTTTAATATATTCAGCAGAGTCATTTGCTGTTCATCTGGCAAATAATAGAGTGTCATGGTTAAGAAGCCAAGAAAGGGGGGATGGGGAGATGTTGGTCAAAGGGTACAAAGTTTCAATTATGCAAGAGAAATGAGTTCTAGAGATCTAATGTACAACACGGCAAGAACAGTTAACAATACTGTATTGTATACTTGAAATGTGCTAAGGGGCTAGATCTTAAGTGTTCTCACCATGCACACACACAAAAGTAATGGGAGGTGATGGATACATAATTAGCTTGATTGTGGTGATTATTTCACAACTTGATGTTTAGATATACATGTACGCATCTTAAATACGGACAATTTTTATCTGTCAATTACACTTTCATGAAGCTGGGGGAAAAAAAAAACACTAAACAAAACAAAACAGAAGCCAAGGAAGCAGGTAAGTTAATACATGTTAAGCCAAGATTTGAACCCAGGAAGTCTAGCTCCGAGGACTCCGTCCTAGGCACTACTTAATGCTCATGCCTTTGCAGTAGTGTGTGAGGGCTGCCGGAACAAAATACCACACACTGGGTGGCTTAACCAACAGAAATTTATTTTCTTACACTTCTGGAGGCTGGAAGTCCAATATCAAGGTGTTGTCAAATTTGGTTTCTCCTAAGGCCTTTCCCCTTGGCTTGCGGGTCATCTTCTGTCTGTGTCCCACATGGCCTTTCCTGTGTGTGCCACGGAGAGAGAGAGCTCTCTGCTGCCTCTGCCTCCTCTTATAAGGACACTAGTCCTATTGGGTTAGGGGCCTCTCCTTTTCACCTCATTTAACCTTAATCACCTTCTTAAAGGTCCAGTCTCCAAATACAGTCACATTGGAATTAGGGCTTCAATATATGGATTTTGGTGAATCCCAATTCAGGCCATAACGACCTTCCTTGTGGACTTGTTGAGAAGACAAAATGAGAATGCATGTGGAAAGGGCCTGCTTAGCACAGCGCCTGGCACACAGTTAGGGCTCAGAGCTGTTGCTGTTATTGCTGCCTCTGATGTGGACATAGGGGAGGGACTAAAACTGACTGTTGCAAGGTGCTGAGAGCTCCCAAGGAGAATTTCCCCTCTTCTCTCCATTCTTACTACCTAAGCCATCAATCTCTCTTTGCCTGGAGCCTTGCAGCAGCCTCCTGACTGTTCTCCCTGGTCCCACTTGTCTCCTGCAGGCCACATTAGCCACACAGGTGTGACCTTTTAAAAGTTAAGTCAGATGATGTCACTCCTTTACTCAAAATCCTCTGGCTCTGCATTGAGCTTTGATGAACGTCCTGACTCCCAGCCATGGCTTCCATCCCTACTCGATCCAGCACCTTCTGTCCTCTGCCACCTCATTTCCTAGCAGGGCTCCCCGTGCTCACGGTGCTCCAGCAACACTGGACTCCTTTTAGTTTCTTTAAAACACCAAGAAAATTCTATTGTTGGGGCCTTTGCCCTCGCTGCTCTTTAATTCCTGAACACTGTTTCTTAGATATCTGCTGCCTTATCTCATTTAGGTCTGAGCTCAAAATGTACCTCCCTGCCACTCCGTCTAAAGCTTCTCCCTCTTCCACAGTTACTCTCTACCATAATTATCACCCCACTTTATTTTCTTTATAGCGCTTAGTACTAAGTGACCTCAGCTTATGTGTTTATTTATTTGCTTGTTTATTATCTTTCCTTCTCAGTAGATTGTACACTCTCAAAATGAAAGGACCTTTTATCTTTGGTTCATTACTGGAACTCCAGTGCCTGGCACAGAGTACAAGCTCAAAGCGCATTATTTGAATGAATGAATAAATGAATGAGCTTGAATCTGGACATTCAAAGTAGGAGGAGACTATTCCGGATAAGCATTCCCAAGTTAAGGATGAAGATCACAGTGGCAAAGTGGGGGAAGGGATATTTCTTTTCCTCATATGAGTCTTATTCAGAATGCCTATTTTGAGCCAGGTGCAAGCATTCAGATTTTTAATTTATTTTAATTTTCTAAGATTTTGGGATTCGGACTACTTTTGGTCTTTATTTAATTTATCCCAAGTCCCTAAAGCTTCATGGCTGCTGAAAATAGTATCCTGGCATGAGTCACAGAACCCAAGTCTTGTCTTACCAGCCTTCGCCGTGGCCATCTGGAGTCATCTCTGGACTCTGATGGTTTCGTCTGCAAGCTTAGCCCTGCCCACACCCAGGATCATATTGTCCGAACTAGAGAGCACTTTAAAAATATACTACTCACTTTACCTAGAGTGATATTCTATTAATAAATATTCAACAACCAGTGTAACAATGACACCGATCTTTCAGCTATACATAACTAGTACAGCTGAGCTAATGTGTGTTGGCTGAAAATCAGCTCCGACTATCCCATCAATACCCTCCCTGGTAAATGTTTATATAGAATTTTCTTTATTGCCAAAGATGAAGTGGCCATACCTCCTTGTCCATCAACCTTCCCCCTTCCCCTTTGCACCTATGGGACAGCCCAGGCTTTTCTGGTGAAATGCTTCATGTTCCCCATTACAGCCCCAGAGCCCCTTTTTGTTTCTTGGGACCTAATAGCCTGCCAGGTACACTCATTCATTCAATGAATATTTATTGACCACCTGTGCTGGATGCTGGGGCTAGAGCAGTGAACAGACACAAGCCACTTCCCTTGTGGAGCTTACATTCAAGGGTATTTGAGGATTATGACCATTTCTTTGTAAAGTACAATTGGCCCTCCATATCTATGGGTTCTACATGCATGGATTCAACCAACCATGGATCCAAAATATTCAGAATAAAAAAATTCCCTGAAGTTCTACAAAGCAAAACTTGATCTTGCTGTGTGCCTAGTGGTATGTTGAATTCATGCAAATGAAGTGCTACGTAGGCATTGTATCAAGTATTATAACTGCTCTAGGGATGTTCTAAAGTACATGGGAGGATGTATGTAAGTTATATGCAAATGTTATTCCATTTTATATAGGGCACTTGAGCATATGAAGATTTTGGTATCCATGGGGGGTCCTGGAACCAATGCCCCCCACCCCATACTTGAGGGACAAATGTGTAATACTGAGTTATAAAGTTATCAAAGTGTTGGGGATGGAAGTGAAGAAGGAGAAACCACACCTGAGATGCAAGGGGAGGGGTCTGCTGCTTAGTTCTCGCCAATTTCAACCTTCTGCCCCAAGAGGTGGGGCCTTTTCCCCTGTGCTTCTCAATTTGCCTAAGTCCTGTCCCCAAATGCATTACTCACCCGGAACCGCACCACACATTTGTCTGGCTGCACGTGTTGCTGCTGCCTGGAGACTCTTAGCCCATCGTGCTGGACACCATGGATACTAACGTTGGCTTGTCATATTGGACATTTCCAGGCCTTTTTGGACAATGATCTAAGATTTTCATCTCCCAAACCCTACCTCCCTTTTTACCTTCTCTCATCTTCTCTTGACAGAACACGAAGTGTCGACATGACTTTCAGAGGAGTTGCTCCACATTTTGGCAGATTTAGAGTCCCACAGCCTCCTGCCTGTGCTCCTCCCACATAAGACATCCTGTTACACCAGCAGTAAGTGCATGCCTGCTCTTTAAATGTAGACGTGAGCCAGCTTCTTCCGGTGGAATCCTGTCTTGCCCTTTCCCCCAGGCTTGCTCTATGAGTTCTTTCCTGCTCCCTCAGTTGCTTTTGGTAACGTTGTCTCTCGAAACGTGAGTGAATCTGCTACGGCTTGTTATTTGGCTCATAATATTCTCCATTCCAACAGTCAGTAAAGTGTTGCAGTTAAGAAGTTTTTGGTTGCAAATAATGGAAACCCCAATCCAATTTGGCTAAGGCAGAAAGGAGAAATCTATTTGCTTTGGAACTAAGTGGTTTGGGCAAGGTTTTAATTAGGACTCAAACGAAGTGCCCAGAACGTGGTTTCTCTCCCCATTTCTTGGCTCTTATTCCTTGACATGAGCTCGATGATCAAGTGGGCTTTCCTCCGGTGGGAGAAGATGACTGTGAACATCTTCCCTGGCAGTTTCCTTATTCATATCTGTGAGAAAGTGAATCTTTGCTTCCCTAATGGTTCAACCCAAAATTGAGTCTTATTGGCCCTGATTGACTTGATTTTGGTCACATGCCTTTCCTCGGCCAACCGCTGTGGCCAGGGGAGATGGGCCACACAGAATGGCTTAGATCAGTGAGACTCAATTCCTGCTGCTGGGGGTGGAGCCAATCTCAGCCAAATTGCTTGGTTCAAAAATTCAGGATGATTTTGGGAAAGGCAAAGTGGGAATGGATGCTGGGGCAGCAACAGATGCCCTCTATGTATGGCCAGCAACTTGACCTTTGCCTTGTAATTTTGCCCTTGCCTCCGGAACTGAAATGGCATTCCATGAGATTTCTCTGATGGGAGTTGTGTGTGCTTTCAGTTTCTGTCTTGCAAGTCCTAATCACAATGCTCCATCTCTTTTTTCCTTCTTGGGAGTATGATCTCAGAAAGGTTGTGCCATCTTCCCTGACCCCATACCAGATCATTGCAATAGCTGAGATATTTTAAATGCAAAAGATACTATTTCTTGCAACGAGAAGGTAATAATCATGGTAGAAACTAAGTACAAGTTAATAGTGGTAGGCACATCAAAAGTGGGTAAACAGTTCAAGATTTTTAAGTCTTGGATATAAACTTATTGATTTTCTTTGGCTTGATATCTGTGACATTTGTAATAATTTATATCTCTTAACTTTCAGTTTTATCCTGCTAGAAAATCTCTTAGACTCACTGGACTTAAAGAAACCTTGATAATTAATTCAAGGACCTCATTTTACTTATTGGAAGACAGGCCCAAATAGGTTACATGACTTGCCCAAGGTCACATAACAATACCCAGTGCCTGGTATCCTGACCTTAGTCTACTCTTTCATTCTCTGTTTTCTCCCTTTCTGGCTGGGTATAGAGTTCCTCCCTGATTAACCTCTCTTATTGTTAAAATAATGAATTATTATTATTATGTAATTATTAATAAAGTTGCTAACTATTAATTTATACACAAAGTCATGAACAATTAGGCTAAGGAGTTCTAGATTCCACTCATCATGGGTGAGGGATGGGCATGATTTGCCACAGTAGGTAGAAATCGAAAAAGAACACGGGCTAACTCAAGAGGCCTGATAGAGCAGGGTTTGGATTCTAATTTCGGTTTAGCATGTCTCTTGGAAGATGCAACTTCACTGATTGATCACAGTTTATCCTAGTTTCTAAAAAAGTAAATGAGATGATAGACTAAAACTATTTGCATTCCTTGGAAAAGAGCTATTTGAAAAAGTAAATATGAGATAAAATATGTATTCATTACTATAGATCCTACTTGGGAACCAGTAATTTGGAATTTGTCACAATTCAGGCAGGAGTTGGATTTCAGAGGGGCTCTTTCATTTGCTTAAGAGAGTAAACTGCTTGCAGCACTGTAAAAGCACTTTCATTTTGCAAAAGTAAAAGGAATGATAAGTAGAATTTTTCTTAGCTATTCAGGATTTTTACTTGGCAATATATCATTACCTTAGTCTAGTTTTTTTCTTCCTAAAGGTAAAAAAATCCTATTTCTTTAAAAATGTTTTATAATTCAGACTTTTTCAAGGATTCAGACAGACATCTCTATTTACATGTTTCAATGAACGCTTGCTGCATTATTATCCCAATAGGACAACCCATCGTGATGCTTTTTCAGGATTCACTTTGGGTCATCAGGCAGAATGACGACCTTTTGGCAGGCAGTGACCTTAGTTTCCTTCCCACTTAGAAAACATCTTGGCAAGGTCTATAAAGTCTGTCCCCAGTAGGCTAAAGAGTTGCTGAATTACTCTCTTTATTGCCTATGTTATGAGATGACATGTATAATCTGCCCATTCTTAAGCATGGAATGTAGATAGATAGGTGTTTAGTAGATGGTAGCTATAATCATGAAAGGCAGATAATACGGTGATTACAGAAACAGGACCTGACGTCTGAAACCCTGGGATTAGAATTTCAATGCTAACACTTATTAGCTGGGCAAGACCAAATAGATTCAAACTTGTTGGCACAATCCAAATCAGACCAACACAACACAGGGTGTGCTCCCGAATGTTTCCTAGACAAGAATTTGGGATGTTTGGAGTCAAGAAGCCTCATGCCGAATCCACCTTCACTGTGGAGGATGTTGGCTAACACCACCCTGAGGGTGATTTGGTAAAGACTTCATTTTGCCCTCTGAGGGAGGCAGAGAGAAAGGAGATTTGGCTGTTAACTTTCTAACACCAGGTGGCTCAGTTGTCTTGAGAAACCATGATATGCATTTTGCAAAATGCTCCAGCAGAGCCTTTTGCTTGTTCCCCAGTCTGCATATCCCGTTTAGATTTTGTTTGTGCTCCGTCTCCTGATGGTAACAGGCACCCATTTACTTATAGGAAGAAGCTGAGTCCCCTTCTGATTCCTCACACAGTTTTGACCAAAGAGATGGTGAATATTCACATACACTACCGAGGGTGAAAGCACTCTAATACCACCCTGGGAAAGAGCTATAGATCCGCTATCGATTGCCCACGTTTTCCTTCCGTATTAGGCAGTCAGCTAGGTGAGCACCAGTCCCAGTATGATTGGTGTTTAACACTGGCATCGTACTTTGTGTTTTTAAAAAGCTTCAAAAATCAATTCCTCATTAACCTGATTGAAAGAGAAGTTATGCCTCCTCTGCTATGTTCTGAACAGGACATAGATCACTGCAGGTGCTCGATAAATATTAAGCATTTCATCCTTGCCATTTCTCCCACCCAAATAGGATACAAGAATCCATTTTCTTAGAGATGAGAGTCTTCACATCTAGACCAATGTTGCTTTCTGTAAATCTCAAATGTTCTGAAACATAAGGACTCTCTTAGATGATGTAAAACCAGCCTAGTGGTCACTAGGTCAGCAGGTTGCAGGGTTCATTTTGCTGTCAGCATTCTTTCTGGTAATCTCTGAAAGGAGGGAGTCTGGGCAATACAGTTACTTGAAATTACGTGGAGCACATTCCTATAGAGAGCAGCATCTCCCCTAGAAGGAAGAAGCTGATATTATGGTAGACGGGATTGTGGAAAGCGGAGGCCATCGGTCATAATGCTGCCATTCTTTTAAGACTGTTCATGCTCACATAAATGGCATAGACACTTCCTATCTGGTCTTCCAGATGGAATAATATTTTGGACTTTGGAATAGTGTCCTACATACAGACCCATGATGTTCATTTTATTCCTTTGAAGTTTCCGTAATGGGATCACTCAGTTTGGAACATCTACTTGTTCACCTTCTTGGAAAATGTAACTGCAGAATAACGTTGCACTTGTGCGGGAGTCTGGGAGGGCACTACTCAGTCATGCTTTCTGGCCCTCAATCTTCATGTCTCAGAAGTAGGTTAAGAGGGTGACTGAGCTGGTAATAAGACCCAATCTGGAGAGGGAAGATACATCTGGATAAGATGCCTGCTTAGGGCTTAACTTCTCCAGGGAAATGCAAAAGCCATTGCTGCCAAGGCATTTTCAGGCTGCCTCTGTGGTACAGCAGAAGCGGCATATAATGCAGAATAATTGCTGTTTGATTACAGCACGAACACTGATAAATGTCTGACCGCTAAGGTCAGACCATGGAGAAGGGGTGAGCACACAGTTCCAAAGCAACTAGGTTAGAATTTCTCAATGGGTGGAGATACTTTCTTGCATCCTGGTTTAATGCAGTCTGGACAAAGCTTGAATCCAGTGAATGATATATCAGAGTGAAATATTACAATTATTTTAAGCTTTCCATTTTTTTTTTTTTGGTCTGCCAACTGGGTCTACCCACCTGTTTAAAAAGAGCCAGAGAAGAGACTATAAATTCTTTACTACAGGAACGCAAGAATATTCTAGATTTTGATAATGACATCATTTCACACTACAGTGATGTTTTCCATGAGAGGTTTTTGGAGGACTTTCAGATGATAACTAAACTGCATGATATTCACATGAGCTTAGAATTTTCTTTTCTTTTCTTTTTTAGCAGAGGGAAAAAAGGCATAGCTAAGAATGATTAAGCCAGTCAGTGGTGCTGGGTGTGCAGAGATGACTCAGGACCATGACTCAGGACCCAGATGTCTCTCTCTAAAGATCCTAGCATATCCCATTTTGATAGACACTCATCCTTCTGCAACTCTTATTGATGGTCAGTTTTTATGCTGTGTAGTATGGGAGTGTCATGTATATCTAGATAAGGTTGGAGAACTGTGTAATCAAGGAAGTCTTACACCTAGCATCCTTCTCCCACCCATATTGGATGGACATTCATTCTGTGTCTTCGTATGGAATTAAAACGGCCACGTACTTGCATTCTGCCCAGGGCCAAGGTCTTCCATAGGTCAGTGATTATTTTCCTTGCCCTCATTACGCAGCCCTCATTTGCTCACACTGCTCTGTCTGCCATAGTGCCCTTATTTCTCTTTTCTTTTACTTAAATATTTTACATTTACAAAGCTATGGTCTCATGGATTATCCACAGCCTACGTATGTTCATGATCTCCTGTGCCATGATACTGCTTGTGCCTTTGTTCTATATTACCTAATTATAAGTTAGGGTGATTTAACACAAACTTCATAGGTATATAGGAAGGGTTGAATTAATTTATGTGACAGTAATTATAAACTGTCCAACTATTAAATATATTTAAAGTGAATTATAATATTTTTGATGTGTTTAGTTTTTAATGAGTAAGTTGTCTCCCCAAGAATGATCAAAGAATTACCAAAAGCAGAAACTTTTTACACTTGGTGTCCTCCAGAGTCTAGTACTGTGTCTCCAAAGGACATACATTCAGCAACTGTTGGTTGGTTGATGGTTTTCCATATTTAAAGTTCTACCATCTGCTGAACTATTATCAGGCATATTCCATGATGCTTTCCTGATTTGTAGATAGACAGGGAGCCCGGTGAAGTGTGGATGAATTCTTTCTAAAAGGTTAGATGATGATTGACTGATTAGCTCCTTGGCAAGGCAAGTATTTCTCTCTTACATCATTACAGATGCACAGTTGCACCGTTCAGGAGTCTGTTTTTGAGAGGTGCAGAACAATTTAAAGATGTTTCACAGTAGGAGGGCTTTTATTACCAAGGAAGACATTTAGTGGCTTTAAGCCTCCATCAGAGTATCCCTATATGTGGGCCAGCTGGAAAGGGAGTGCTCACTGAAGATTCTGACACTCATCATCCATGCAAATCCCAAAGAGCCCAGAGCGGGATTCCTCCATGTACTTTCCTCTTCATTACCAGGAGTTAATTACATGGGGAGAGGGGGAAATTCTGTAGAAAAATTTCTACACTCTCTGCATTTGTGTGACCTCTTTTTAAAAGTCAGGTTATTGAGCATTAGTCTACATACAGCCAAATTGCACATCCCCCTTTTAGGGCTCACCTTGTCAGCAAAAGTGTAGAGACATGGTGATGCCAGGTGCTTGCTATATCCCTTCTTCTTAGTGAACTCTCCCTGCCCAATAGTTTTCTGTGGAATCTTAGGCTTCTGTTGAGAGTTTTTGTAGATTAAAAGTAATTAAGTTGACATATGCATTTCAATCATTGCTGTCCACCCCTCCCTACCCCCCAACCCCTCAGCCTACCTGAGCTGCTTCCAGGTCCCCCCACACGGGAGAGAAGCACCCCGAAGTTCCAATTTGCCCAAAACACGTAGACCATTCTACAACTCACGGTGATCATCCTTTTCTTTCCTCTATTTCCTTTTTCTCAGCAGTGTGCACAACTTTGTTGTTGTCATTATTGTTATTCAGTATTCTGGCTGATTCCGCATTAGAAATAATGTCATGAATTGTGTAAAAATGAGGCATCAAGACAGGAAAACTTTGGTTCCTGTAAAAAAATGTGATTTTCTGGAAACGTTAAGAACACATCTTGGGAACCCAAGTATTCCATTTTCTTCCTTGCAAGACCCTTATTTCTTTCTTGCCAGAGTGGCCCCACCTCACTGCACTGCCTCTGCCATACCACATGCTGGTGAGCATCCACTGTGACATCAGAAAGCAATCTGGGCCCCGGGCAATCGATTCCTGAAAAAGGAGCAGAAGTTCCTATTTGCTTATGGTACCTGAAGCACCCGGGACGGCCCTGCCATTACAGCCACTGTTATTGTTATTTCTTACCAATACTCTAGGATATCTTGTGATGGAGAACGCAAGAAATTACATTTCAGATGGGGTCATGCCTTTTCCTCTTCTCCTTTAGGGAGGTTTCTCAAGTGTAGTATAGGGTTTTTCACAGGAAATTCGCCGGGGCCTCGCTCTGGACCATGACCCTGTGTAGCAGAATGGCTCTTGGCACAGTGCAGGCTTGTCTGGGGCTCTGTCCACTGGGGTGGGGTTAGTGACTCACGTACTGGAAGGTCTTCATTACAATGCTTAGTTGCCACTGGCACAGATGAAATGACATTATACGAGGTGGCCTTAAGTTAATGGAGAGTGATTTTTTTAAAAAAACAAACATAATAGAAGTTGTACATCTAAATGAGGGTTGTGCCCTTCAAAAGTTGTAGCATGGAAAGCAACGCATTTAATCCACTGGCGCTTTCCTCAGACAAGCATTGTTGTAACTTCTGATTTGAAGTTGCCTTCAGGGTCTGTGGCACATTAAAAACATATTTATAAAGTATTTATTGTGTTGTTTTTTTCCCTGATTACAAAAGTTATATATGTTTGGTGAAGAAAGTTTAGAAAGTACAGGAAAACACAACAACAAAAAAATAAATTATCCATAATTTTGGTACCCCTGAGATGACCTTTATCAAAATGGAGGTATACCTTCCTGGTAATTTTTATGTATCTGCAAATGTGGGTGCACATATATACTGACACATGATGATGTATGACACACTGACATAGACATGTTTATTCATTGAATTAGGGCAATAATCTTCATACGGGCTCCTTGTTTGTTATTTAGCCTGGATATCAACATGTTGTGGTACATTGCTTTGAACGTCCTCAGTGTTCCAAGTATTTTTCTTTAAGGGGATGGATTTTAGTTTTGGAAATAGCCATTTAGAGCCAAGTCTAGGTATCTCCACTGTCAAACTAACTAATACGTTTTGGGAAAACAAACAAACTTATGTGAGAAGAGTAATAAATTTAGTTTTCTTGGGTGGATCCATCTGACTTAATGTTACATCCAAGAGCAGAGTTCCACGAATGTTCTAAGCCGTGGTAAATCATGGGCGTAAATGTATGGATTTCAAAGGTGAGTAATTTGAAGGAGAAGACACTCTTTTAGACATAAAACTTTTGGACTTAAAGGAACATGTACCACTTACTGTTAAGCAAGGCAGGATATTTTCTCTAATAGTATTGGAGCTTCTGTGTTTTAAGTGGTATGGTGACCAGGTAGCATCCTCACCTTTTTGAAACCATCTTTTGCAGGATCATGAACGTTTCTTAGCCTGGCAAGTGTGTTAGTCTGATAGGTAAGGTTGCTCCTTACTTCATGAATGTTAGCTGGGGTCAGTTCTCTTCTACTTTGTGTAGAGATCTGGCGTTCCTTGCCCTGAGACAGTCAAAAAGATGGGCTGAGGAGGGCAGCAGTTTTCAAAATAGTACCAGTTAAGTACTTTACCATTTATCCATTCTAAAATCATGAAGTTGCCAATAGATTAATCAGTATGCATTAATAATTAAATACAACTAGATTTGCTTTATAAAAGAAGATAGAATCCATCAATCAGGACCCTGGACGTTACCTTCCTGTGACCATCCACCAGTCAGGGTCTGTTCCACTGTGCTGGTCTCCTTGCTGGCCTCCTGGAAAGGTCCTGAGACCCTAGTAGGCCAGACAGGACTTTATTAATGCAAACATATTGGCAGCCTCCTGCATATCATGAATGGTGATTTAACACCAGAAATTAATATTATGGTCCCCTACCTTGCCAGTCCCTATTTTGTCTCCAACAGGTGTAGGTGTAGATGTAAATGTTTGGGGAAAATGGGAGTCAAGAGCTGGCTTGGCTCTGGAATCCTTCCAGTCCAAGAAGATAAATTACTCTTTACTAATTTAGCTATTAGATTTTCTGTAGACTCTCTCAACTGGTTCTCCAATTTTAAGACTCCTTGGATTTCTTTTTATGGGGCTTATACTAAGAGGGGATCCAGATCCAACTAACATTTATTAAGGCCCTGTTATGTAGCAGAGAAGGTGAAGGGCTGTTTTACAAGTGTTCTCATTTTATTCCCACATAATTCCAATTTTTTAATGGATGGAATTGAGGTTCAGAGGAAGTTAGTAACTAACCTAAGTTTATACCATTGATTAATGGAGGAGGTGGTATTTAAATCTAAGTGTTAGGACTTCAAGGCCAGTCTGTATTCCACCTTGCTTTGTTTTACATCATGCAATCTTCTGTCTGTTTTTCATCTTTTCAATACATGTGTGCATTTGTTTACTTTTTTATTGTCTCCTCCCATTAAAATGTAAGCTCCCTAAAGGCAGAAACTTTGTCTTGGTTACACTGTATTTCCAGCACCTAGAACTATGCCTTGCATGCAGTAGGTGCTCAACAATTGTTTTGTATTATTTAGTGGAGAGTGGCCACCTGTGTTAAAATCCTGGCTTAGTCACTCTTTAGGTGTGTGACTCTGAGCAAGTGACTCAACCTCTCTGTGCCTGTTTTTTCACTTCATTGGTTGTGGTGAGGATTAAGATGCTTAGAATAGAACTTGGTTCATATAAAATACTTTTTAAGTGTTAACTATTCTTGTTATCTGTTGAATGAATAAAATGTTTGTGTGACTACTATGTGCTAGACTAGGGATATAGCAATCAACAAAAGCTTCACTGTCCCAGTCCTCATGGAACTTACAGCTTAGGGAAGGGCAGGGCTGAATAGTGGGAAAAGTGCTGTGAGAGAGGATGCTGGGAGAGTGGACGGGAGAGGGTCAGGGATGGCTTCCTGGAGCAGTGGATGTCTATGCGGAAACCTGAAGGATGGGTATGCATCCAGGTGGAGGAGGGCTGGGGAGGAAAGAGCCCAGATGGAAAGGAAAGCATGTGCAAAGGCCCCAGAGGTGAGAGCAGTGTGGCATGTCTATCAATTAGAATGCTTGCAGTTGTAAGTAATGGAAGACCCCTCAAAAAGTGGTTTTAATAATAAGGAAGATATTATGTCATTTCCAAAAATAGGAAGTATAGATATAAGCATTCCAGGATTAGCTAATTTGGTAGCTCAAACATGTCTCCAAATTCTTTCTCTCATTCAACTTTGCCATCCTTTGTGTCTTAGCTTATCCTATTGGGTTGGCTTCTCCTCATGATCCCTAGGTGGTCCCAAGATGGCATCAGGTGAAGACAGCCACAACCATGTGCCTCTTTTGTGGGGCGAAGAAAAATTTCCCAGAAGCCCGAGTTTCTCCTCAAGTCTCATTGGTCAGGATGGTATCACATGGCCTTTTCTAAACCAATCATTAGCAAGGGGGATAGAATTACTATATTGGCTTGGACTAATCAAGATTCATTCCTTGGGGCTGGGTCCAACCTTCCATAAAGCTGTGGTTGCCTGATAATGCAACAAAATTGAACTTATTTAGCTTGCATTTTAGTGGACTTGTATTTGTGTTTGATGTATTTTCTTTCTGTTCTCCAATGAATTTCTCTTATTAACTTGATGACAGGGTAGTTGAAGGTAGTACTATGTGAGTGTGGGGGTTAGGGTGGGGTAGAGTGGGGAGGAGGAAGACCAATGTCATGGAATCATGGGATCTTAAATTTTCATGCAGGAAACTCCCCTCTTGATGTAGAAATCTCCTCCACTCAGGTGCTACTTGAACACCTCATGGACAGGGAACTCAGTATCTCACACAGCAGCCTTTTTGTTGGAAGTTTAATCTTCTATCCCTTTATTCTCTCTCTAAGCTTCTAGTAAGGACAGCTCCTTGATGTCCCATGTCCTTCATCTTTCCTATACCAAGAGTCCACCCATGCCTAATTCCCTGGATCCAAATCCCAAACCCAGGCTTGCTCCGTTCAGTCACAAACGCCTGCTGGGTCCACTGTGGAAGTGGCACTACAGCCTTATCATCTGCGTATTTTGTCTTAGTTTCCTTGGCCCGTCTCCCTGGACTCCGCACCTACCAGTATTTTAGGCTCCGAGTCCCATACGCCTCTCTGAATCTGGATTCCTGCCCCTCAGCTTGTTTTGACTAGATGCAGTAACTCCAGGACAGATTCTCTGCGCTGCCGCCTGTCCCACGACACTGTAGATTGAAGGGCCCGCAGGAGTTCATGTGTCCCCCAATTCTCATTTAATCCTGTTTCAGTGGGGAGGATAATGAGGGTAGATCTGCAATTTGCTGTCACTCCTTCATCAACCAGAGTCTCGAATTTGTGTTTCTTGTCTTCCCCCGTCCTCCTAACTCACCAAGATTTCACGCTGAGCCATGCCTGGGCCTTGGAAGCACAGATATTGTGGCTGTCCCACACTCTGGTTTTCTGGTGCTGCAGATGGGCTTCACTGCATCCTCTGTGCTTCTGTCTGGTCCCCTTAGTGGGCAGTGATGTGCATTTCAGAGGTGGTGGGCTGGGGTGACAAGAACAGTGTGGCCCACAACACAGAGCCAAGCTCCCCAGCCCATGCAGGCCTGGGGTCCAGGCCTGCTGCCTCAACTCTCCACCCTCAGAGATGAAGTGCGTTCTTTCACTCCACCCGCTTTCCTTGGGTCCATCTGGCATGCGGCAAGTTGATGTGGCATGGCAGTGTCACCCACTAAGCCAGAGAGGAACAAGCTCTCCTGTCACAGACTGGCTTTGTGCCTTGTTTACAGTATATTTTTATCTCACTTTCAATTTTACTTTTTTTTTTTCCTCCCTTTCTGAAATTTAAATATTTGATGTCAGTTCAGTTATTTTTATGACAATCCTTTCCCTTCCAGAAACAGAAAGACAAAGAGAGGCAAAACCCACTGGGGCATCTGTCTCCCACTTTTAATTAGTCCCTTTTCCTCTTGCACGACACCAGCAGTGGTAACGGCAGGGTGCTCTGTTCTAACCCCCCGGGCCAGCCAGCCCCTCACCATTATTCCCTCCCCCCAACCCCCAGGAGTCTCCAGTGCTCCCGGACACCCCCATATGGTCCTGCTGAGCTACAATGGGACAAGGTTTCAGGGAGGATCCTGAGCCCTTCTTCTCTGAATTGGATGAACAAAAGGCCGATCCTACAGCGTGAATTTTATTTTCTGTCTGTTAATTCATTGTAGACAGCCTCATATGATTAGCAGTTTCCCTTAAATGAGAACAACCTCAAAATATTCCTCAAACCTAGGTCCTAAGCGAAGGAGGTTGCCTTAGAGGCGAATGTGTGTTCTAGTCCTACCTCCTGACTTAGACAGGTTCTCTGTGCCCCATCTAGTACCCAGGGGGAAGACTGTCTCTTACCCTCCACCCTTTGTGGAGATTACAGAATACAAGGAAAGAGCTCAGTGCTCTCTCGTGGAAGGGAAGGTTATGTATTTTAGTGAGATTATTTTGATTAGTTATTGCTACCAGAGACACATGTGCCCTCTTCCTCTGAGCCCTTGTGAGCAGAAGGTCACTGGGTTTTCTTTCTCACTGGTCCAGTTCTACCATCCTGTGTGTATCTCCTGGGCCCATATGGAAAAAGCCTGGAATGTCCCAGTTTGCTGACCCCCCTCCATGCCCTGGCTGCTTCGAGCAGTAGGGCCCATCCTTTTGCACCCTCAGTCCCCAGCTCTGCTGAGCTAGAGGAAGGTGTTGCCTCTGGAGCCCCATAGCAGGCTGAGAGCTGAGGCCCCTTCCCCCCTGGACCACACCCTGGAGAAAAGGGCAGGCATCTTATGTTGGGATGGCACATTTTACTTTTCACATCTCAAATAACCTGCCTTACCTTGTTTCATCCTCACCATAACCTTGTGCAACAGGAAGAATGTTTAACTTTCTTTCATAGGAAACGTAATTGAGGTTCTGGGAGGTTAAGCGATGTGCCCAGGTTAATGCCTCTAGTTAGTGGTGGAGCCTGGGCAAGAACCCAGGAGTCCTGACTCCTTGTGCTGGCCTCTTCCTACTTCAGCCACTGCCTAAAGGGCCCAGGATGCTCTGTGTGTCTTCATGTTGTGTCTCGCACGCTTGCCTGGCTTTCCCACAGTCTCTTCTCCTGATGGTCACCCAATTTCTGTGTCCCATACCTCATCGAGCTCTAAGCTTTAGGCAAGGCAGGTGGGCCAGCGAGGTGGGCCACCAGGTGTTTGTGTTGGGGGAAAAAAGGTACGGACTGCGGGGTGTGTGGGTGGGAGGAGGCTGAGGAACACATGCTCCATATTAATCTTTATTTCAATGAAGTTGTTTGAGTTCATGCTTTATTGCGGTGCTTTAAAATAATGTGTTTCTAACGGTGCCCCCGGGGGTAGCACTTGCACTTTTGAGATCCTATTGCTGGAGTGGCTCACGAGACCAACCACAATAATAGAAAATGAGGCACCCCCCGGTGCACCATCTGAATTTATAATAGCAATTTCTACGATGCCCCGAGGCCAGCTCTGTTTGTATTTGAGAACATGTGAGAGCTCGGCGGTGAGGGGGTGTCTCCTTCCTCCCTGCCCTGTGCTGCTCTGCGCTCCTCTTTAACCTGATGGAAGGTCCTTCTTGAGCCTCCTGCATGGGGCTCTCAGTGTGAGTTGCTGAGGAGAGGACTCTTCGTCCACCACCCTGGTTTTGGTGTGGGCAGGGAGGCTGACGGAGTCGGAGTGGTCTCCTCCCGTCTGTCAGCTGCTTCCCTCCTCCCTCGCACCTGTGTGCAAAGCAGAAAGTCCCCGTGGGACCTCCTGTGCCTTCACCATCAAAGCGGTGAAATATGAAATGACAACATAATGAAATGGACTTGGTCTCATTAAGATTCCAAGGGGATGTCTGTCTGTTTTATTTTTTTCCCCCAGTTCAGCCTGAGACCCAGACCACGGTACAGAAGGCAGAAGCGGGTCAGTGCTGCTGGGGGTAGGGGTGGGGGTGGGGTAGGGGCGGGGGTCTGGCAGGGGAAGCGAGCCCCACCAGAGAAGGGAACAGCATGGCAGGCTCAGACAGCAGGCCTGGGGACGTACCAGGGGACAGAGGGAGCGCTGAATCACCCATCAGAACTTCTGGAGACAAGAACACAGGGTTTGGCTGGTGCCTCTAAAACTCACCCACACAGAAAGCTTTCCTGGACCCAGAAGATGGATAAGGGTGGGATGGGTACATGAAGACAAGAAATCCCCATTTCCTTGCAAACTGCTTAGTGATTTCTGGGCAGACTGCCCTGAAAATATCTGATGTGAAAAATGAACAACAGCACCCCCTTCCCCTCGTCCAGTAAAAATAAAGCCTGCCTGATAGAATGTGTGAGCAGCACTCGCACACTGGTTATGCGTTCTCCATGGGCTTGTAAGTATCATTTTGTCTCATCACAGAAGCCCATGAGGAGAGTTGGAGCTATTCATTCATTCAATCATACATTCATCAGACATATTGACCCCTTACTACGTGCCAGGCACTGGGAGAGGCATTGGAGACTCAAAGAGGAAGATGACGTTGCCCCTGCTGTCAAAGACCACATGGCCTTTGGTGTATGTGCACCTTGTGGTCGAAACTTCATTGTTTTGCTTTCTTTTCCAGTATAGACAGAGAGCACCTTAGGCCAGTTTATCTGTGAACTGCTCTCATTCATGGGGGAGACTTCCATCACTGGGTATTTATTTACCCAGAGGCATGGTCCGTGCTAATGGCTCTCCATTCTGTCTGCATGTTGGCACCTGGGCTGCTTGACTAAGACCGTGGCTAGCATTGGCACTCCGCTCGTACACGCAGGTGTGGTGTACTGGTATATGGTCCACTGGACTGGTTGGGGCTCACACCTTACTGGTGGGTAGATATTTTAACCATTATCCCCAGCCCTACTCCAGACTAATAAAATGAAAAATATCAAAAAATCAAACAATTAAAAAAAAAAAAAGATTTCTGGTAATGGGGACCCAGGCGTAGATAGGTCTTTTTTTTTTCCCTAGAAAAAAAAAGCTTCCCAAGGATTCTAATGTGCAGCCAGGAGTGGTTTTGGGGACAAGACCCATGTGTGGTATACACACCTTCAAGGCCCCGAGAGCTACCAAAGCCCCAGGAGCCAAAGTTGGGGACAGATGAGCTACTCTGATGCCCCACCTGGGGATCCCTGGCAGTGACAAGCCATCATTGCCAAAGAGGGTCGCTCCGCTTAGCACAAGCGAATGAAGGAAAAGCTGAAACTTTCAGCTTTGGAATCTTAGGGGTTGAGAAGCAGAAGAGTTCGGACCCAGTACCTCTTCTTACAAGTGCTGAAACTCAAGTCCAGCTGCCTCCATGTTGTCTGAGGGCGGATATTCGACACCTTCCCCAGGACCCTCAGGTGGCCCGCTTGAGATTTATTTTTGCAGCTGGAAAACATGAGACAACGAAGCTGCAAGGATGGGCTTTTTAGCACAGCCCTCAGGACAGGGCATTATCAGCCCAGGAGAAGGCTTAAACTTTTATAGCTGGGCTAAGGGTGTGAATTATTATACATAAAAAAACAACTTCCATCAACAAAATAATTTTGCTGATGTGAGCTGCCTCTGTTGGAGATGACAAAAACCATTTCCCTTTTTTACCTTTGTAATATTCTGAAATAAAAAAAATTAAAAATTAAACACCGTGTTTCCCACAGTATGGTGGCTCTGGGAGGCACTGCGGGGGAAGTATCTGTAACCGTAGGTTGTTGGCCCCTCTGCCGGACCTCCCAGGCCCCCCGGGTGGCTTGGCCGGCTCTGTGCTGCCAGTTCTCTCGTGGATTCTAGACATCTGACCTCATGGCCCTCACAGCCCATCTGCCCCAGGCAGACCTCTGTGTGCCTACCTGGGCCTCTGCCCTACCTGCTCCCTCCCCTGTATTTCCTTCTCAGAGGATCTGACTCACCTTGAGATGCCTGCTCCTGGAACCGGATTCCTGGAACCACAGATCCTGAAGACCTGGGCCTCCGAACCTTACTTCCACTCCCCCAGTGGCCCTCTGCTGCCCCCACCTGCCACGAGGCCACACTAACCATGGAAGTCCTCCAGGTCGGCCCCCACAGGGCTCAGAACAAACGCATGACGTTTCTGTCATGTGCCTAGTATCGTCCTAGGCACTGGAACTTACGTCATCTGATTTAGTCATTGCAGTCCTTGGTTAAGTATGATTTCCATTTCCTAAAAGAGAAAACCGAGGCTCGAGATAGGTAGGTCCCAGAGCTTGAAGAGGCAGAGATGAGTTCAAGCTCAGTATAGCACTACATACATGTTGGCTGCTTCTCTTAACTCCTTTTGTTCTGGTAGAAACAGCAATTGTTGAGGAAAAAATAAGAAATGATCTGGGATTAGTGGAAATTAGCTGCTACGTCCTCAGAAAGTGATTACAGTGAGACTCGGTGATCACTCGGGATGCAGGACTGTCACATCTGTTAGAGCACAGTGTTACTTCTCTCTTCCCTTCCCTCTCATCTCAAGTGCCCTGCCTGCTCCTCCTCTTGCCAAGGGCCTGGGTGGCGGGAAAAGCAGGATTTCTGGGCTGTCCTAGAAGGCAGAGCCTGCTTACAGCTCAAGAGCCAGGAAGTAGATAAATGAAAAGCAAAGGAAACAGACTCCAGTGGGCTGAGCAAGGTGGGAAGGTCATAATCCACCCATCAAAAGTCATCCAAGAAACTGGGAAAGAACAGAACAAGACACAGTGGGGGGAAGGATGCGTGAAGAAACCGGCGATGGGAGATGCATGGAGCGGGGAAGCTGGGAAGCTGGAAAACGGAGCCCAGCACCCACCTCGCCCAGAGGACCCCAGTGATGAGGCAGGCTCTGCCTGAGACCAGCAGCCTTCACTGTCTCCTCCCACTGGTCAGACTCGATCCTGAGAGTGCCGGATGTGTGGGACACAGGTGCTCCTAGATACAAAGGTTATGAGGGGGGCTGCGGAGGCATTTTTCTGGAATCCAGTCCATCGGCATTCTTCCTGTGAGGAGCTGAGGATTGTACTGTTCCTAATAAGAGTGTGCCCTGACCTTTGTGTAGTGACACACAGAGCGATGCTCTGCGTGTAGAAAATCGAATACACACATGCGGCAGGAGCTGGTCCTGTTCACACCCACACTCATACGACGATACATGGGCACCGGCATAGAGGTGCTTTGAAGGATGCGGAACGTGAGTCTCAGGCAGTAGAGAGCTGGCAGGTAAGAATATGAATTTTGGAGGAAAAGCTAGGATTTGTAAAATCAAACACTGCAACTCTTGAAAGCTAGAATCAAATTTAGATAAGTTTGCTAGGGTAGGAGTTATCAAATGAGCAGCTTAGGGCCAAAAATAGAGTCCAGAATCTGACCATCAGCTGGACAGTTGTCACTGGTGGCACAAGGGAAAGTCACTGAGGTGTCCTGTTCACTCTTAGGGATTGTGGACTTAGTCAGTGACACTAGAGACTTCGGGTCAACTCTTCTTCCTCCTTTCCCCAATTGTTAAACTGGTGGGAGAAAACACCTGGAAAGGCCTGGCCATTTTTAAGTTATTTATGAAACAAGATTTCAGGCAAAAGGTGACAGAGAAAAATATTCCGACTTGTGCTTTGTATTGCTAAATTTCGTTCAGTCATCCATTTACTCAACAATGCATTACTATGTGTCTGTGATGAGCAAGAACTGTGCATTGTGATACCACACACACAAAGATTAAAAGGAAAGATCCTCACTCACAAGGAGTTTACAGTCCAGAGAGAGAGACATACAAACAAATAACTCTAATGTGAGTTAAAAATAGCTTCCTGTGAGAACAAAGAGAAAGAAGTGAGTAATTATTGTGGAGGGAAGGTTAGGCACAACATCACGGAGGAGGTGAACTCTGATCTAGGCCTTGAAGCATGAATATAGTTTTAATTGGGTGGGGAGATGGAGAGGAAGAAGTAGTCAGGAGGGATTTGGGGAATGAGGGAACAGCATGAGTAAAAACATGGAGGTGTGAAAATTTGTAGCAAATCCAAGAAAAAGTGATTAATCCAGTGTGGATTAGGAGGTAGCTGAGGAAATGAGACTGGACATACTTAGTATCTCCAATGAGAAAAATTCAGGTAATTAATTATACCTCCCACTAAAGTTGGGTAGTAGGTAAGGACCTAGATTGGGGATCAGGTCTAGAGTAATATACTATCTTAAGCACACATAGTTGCTTCAACACATTTTCTCTTTCTTCTTCCCCTTGAAGCCGCTATTCTTTGTGCGAGTGTGTACACCTCTTCTGTGCTTATAAACTCACACCCCATTTTTTTTAACTATATACTCTCAGACGTTCCTGAACACCTGTATCCCCCCTTCCCTCCGGCCTCTAGCACGTGTACCTCCTCACCCCACACCAGCTCGGTGGAGTATGCGGCAGATCGAGTGATCGTTAAACAAATATTATTGAGCTTGGTAGAAGGAAGCAGGAATGGATTGCAAGCCAGCTAGAATAATTTCAGACTCCGGACCTCCTGCTGGAGTGAAAAATGACGTTTGTAGGGGGGAAGCTCAGAATTAATCCCCCAACATGATAGTAAAGTGAATTCTTTCCTGGGTCTGCTGCGATTGCTCTTCCCATTTCTGTCGCTCTCTATTATTGTAATGAATTCTGCTCTCCAAAGTGAATAAAGTCACCATTCAGATAAGATCAGTTTTGTCTGGTGCAGCCAAGTTGATCTGATCACGGTTTGGACTGCAGCTTTTGAATTCACCTTGGGCATTTAACTTCTGGGGGTGGGGGGCGGGAAGGAAATAAAAATGCCGATGTGGCACAAAAGTAGTTGCAATCATCAGTCAGCTGTCTTCAGGCCCACTCTCTCCAGCCCTACCGCAGGATAGTAGACTCTTTGGCTATTTCTTGGACTTTGGGGCACTTTTGGGGGCTCCAGTGTTTGAATTGCAGCGGAGATGTTTTCACTAGGGCTGATCGGTCTGCAATGCGGGTGGAAGCTCACTGTTGGTGAAAGATGTCAGGTCCCACACAACTGCTGAGTCGCATGGGCGCTCTCCGCGGTGCTGAGAAGACAGAGGCGACTCCACGGAGAGGGCAGCTGTTGGGAGCTCTCCGTGGTGCTGGAAACAATGCACTTTTACAGGAAATTTGAGGGGAAATTGCCCACAAGAGCTCTAAGGGTCATTATTGCACCACAGGAGGGTTGAGACAGAACCAGAGTTGCAAGCTGTTGAGGGCTTGCTGCATGGATGTCCACTCTAAAAACTAATGAGCACTTTCACATTTGCTCTTCTTCCATTATGCCAACTGATCGTTTTAGAATGCTTCATTTATTTAGTTTCCTTACTGGTGGTGAGGGGCAAAAGTTGATGCCTTATATTATCATCCACCTGAAGTACAAACATAATGAGAGATACATAATTCATTTATTTCACAAACATTTGTCGGGCACCTTTAATATGCTAGATAACGTGCAGTAGGAGCTGAGCCTTGGGCAAACTTATAGCTCACACATGAATCAGATGAGTTGTGACTCCAGGACAGCTGCTTTTTGCCCTGACAAATACTATTATCTGGTGACTGACCGACAAGTCTGGACGTTAGGTAGCGGTTGTAGTCAAGAAGAGACCTGGAAAAAAGTCCTGGGAATGCTGGGGCTTCCTTTGTAACTTCTATAAATGAAATGTAAATGTTATAATACAGAGGACTATTGTGTGTCTTGAGGGGGTTCTAATGGAAGCAGAAGTTTCTACTGTTATACGTGTACTGAATCTCCATCTATCTCTGTGTTTTTTTAAACAGCTTCAAGCTTAGACCTGAAATCAGCTTCCTGCTGGGATCTGGCTCCTCAGTTTGCACAGGGGTGTCTGCACTGATTGCTCTGAGGAGTGGTCCGGAAGAATGCCTGATCCTGACGTGTGCATGGGTGTTCATGGAGGGATGTACCTGGCAATGAAGATGGCAATATTTATATAGCACTTATTATTCAGGTTTGTTCTGAGTGCTTTACATATCTTAAATTATTTAATTCTCACAACAACTTTTTAAGATAGATACTATCATTATTAATATAAGTATTTTACAGATCATAAAAAGGAGGCACAGAGAAGTTATATAACTTGCCAAAAGGCACACAGTTATTAAATGATGGAACCAGAACTTGATACTAGGTAGTTTGCCTTCAGAGTCCATTCTCTTAAACACTATATAATAAGAAGCTGAAGATTACAACTTTCTTTTGATTCTTTCTGTTGAATCAAGAACTTTGATTCTCCCCTACTCTCATGCCCTTCCCATAGCAAATGTCTCTCATCTCATTTTGCAGACTGACTTCTAAGAATGCCATACCTTAATGCCATTTTCGAAATTTTATTTGCCACTTATTTTGAGATGAAACCAAAGTAGCAAGCTGTTGAGGGCTTGCTGGATGGATATTCACCCTAAAAACTATGACCACTTTCACATTTGCTCTTATTCCATAGTGCCAGCCAAGTATCATGATATTTGTCCCAAGTAATATTCATGAATAGCGTGCTCCTTCAGGTCAAGATTTGGGTCATTTTTTTTTTTTTCAGAAAGGCCTTCCCTGACCATCCAGTATAAAATGGCTCTTTCTTCCTCCAGCCATTTTTCATCATATCCTATGTTATCCTGTGGTTTTTTTTCCTATTAGTTATCACTATTTGAAAGTGTCTCATTTGTTTATGTGTTCTATGCTTTTCTATCCATCATCTCTACTGGAATATAAAGTATATGAGGACAGGAGCTTTGTCTGTCTTGTTTACTGCTGTGTCTGTCTTGCTTACTGCTGTGGCCCTTCTAATTAGAATGTGATGTAATCAGTAAAGAAAACCATGCCCAAGAATAGTTTGACAGACTCTTGGAGGAGAATTCAGAGGTAGGGGATAATTAATAAAATCCTTTGGATCAAGATAGATTTTCAAGAGCAAGTACAAAAGAGAAAAAATTCAGCATGTGACTTATAAAAAGAAATCTGGATGAGAAACCACTTCCGATCAGCAAGGACCACCAGCTTTTGGGATCTAAAGCAAAGAGGTTTTGGTAGTTGTATTTGTGAGTCTAGTAAGTCTCACCCTTCCCCCAGAGTTGTGCATGTTAGAAGGAAGCTAGGGTGTGGTTTAGAAGAGCGAAGTGGTTAGCCTGATCCATGAGGTTGTCATCTGTTTTCCTTGGCTTCTCCAGGAAGTATTAGGTTATTAATCGTGAAATGTCCGACTTCCTTAAGTACTGAGTTTGACAGTTAATATCTGTGACATTTCACTTTGACATTTCTTGGTTTATCTTTATTGTAAAGATACATCCTCATTCTTTCAAGTGCACATTTTGACTTGTGATTATCTTTAAATTTTTTTTAGAACCATTTTTTGTGCAACCATAGATAAGTAAAAAATTTATATTATTTTCAAACATGAGTTCGTCATAAAATCAATACAACACAGACAGCTCAAAATATCAACAAGATGTTTGAAAAGGATTTGGCTAATGAACACACAGTTCATCAATGGTTTAAAAAGTTCTATTTTGATAATTTTAATCTTAAAAGTGAGTCACATGGATAACTGAGAGCAAGATGGATAATGATAAAATAAAAACTATAGAGGAAGTGAATTCATCTCAACCTCTGCATAAATTAACAACAAGGTTTGATGTTACTATTAATATTACAACAATATTAGACCATTTAAAACAAATTGACAATGGAAAGAAGCTGGATAGATGGGTACTACATAAATTAAACAAACGTCAAAAGAAATATCATCTCAAAACTTGCCTTTCTTTGCTGTCACCACAAAGGTGAAAAATTTCTACACCGTATTGTTGTGTGTGATAAAAAATACATCCTTTTTAACAATCACAAACATTGGGTACAATGACTGGATAAAGATAAAGTGCTGAAACACAGTCCAAACCCAAATATTCATCAAAAAAATCTAATGGTGTCTGTTTGGTGGTCCAGCGCTGGTATTATCCACTAAGCTTCATAAAACCTAGTCAATCAATGACAGCGGATGTCTGCTACAACCAATTGGACAAAATGATGAGGATGCTTGCAATTAAACAGCCAAGATTGGTCAACAGAGACAGGCCAATCCTCTTGCAAGACAATGCTCAACCACATGTCTCACCAACAATGCTGCTCAAACTACAGAGACCGGACTCGGAAAAACTCTGTCATCCACCATAGTCACCAGACCTTACACCAACTGACTACCGCTTCTTCCAGGCTTTGGACTGCTTCTTACAAAAAAAAAATATTCAAGTCTCAGCAAGTTGTGGAAAACGCCTTTCAGGATTTCATCACCACTCACTCTCCAGGCTTCTTCACTGCCGGCATAAACAAGCTGCCGTTAAGATGACAAAACTGTGTCGATAGTTTAGACACATACTTTGATTAATTGTACTGCTTCTTGTTTTCGATGTAATAAACTAAACTTTTGATTCAAAATTGAACATTTCTTATTTAATGACCTAAGAAAAGGAGCATCTTGTCTTTTCCCCCCAAATCCCTATTCTACTAATCTCAGCCATCCCCGGCAGCATGGTTCTTGTGTGCTTCAAGTCTGAGCAGCGAGACTCAGAGGAGGGGGGATCATCAGTGTTTAAAGTAACCCACACTTGTTATGTGAATTAGGAGATAAATGTAGAAGAGGTGATGAAACAGGGAAGAATAAGACAGAGAGTTAGTATTTTAAAACAAAGAATGTGAAGCTATTGATATATTTGGATTCCTTGGGAGTGATTTATCCATATTTGGTTGATTTTCTAGACCTCTAGATAATTTTACTTCCAGCTTCTGACATTGGTAGTACCCACTTACTCATTTAGCAGAGGCCGCAAGGTAGAGAAGATATGAACCAGTTAATCCAGAGTTTGGAAGTAAATGCATTAGAGCATTTGGTGGGGGAAGAGGTTGATTCCCTGGTCCCCATAGTTACATGCCAGATTTTTATATTTTGAGGTTTTCTTAGTCAACAATTGCTTAAAATCTGTTTTCACCACCAATGTGCATAGGACATTAATCACTGAAATCTGTTTCTCACAGTTACCCTTCACACAGGGCTCTGGTTTGCTTCCAGAGCAGCCTTTGGTGCAAATCTTCTGTCTGCTGATGTCTGCATATTTACCACATATCCAGTGGGGAGTGGTGAGTGGGGAGGGTGGGAGCCAGGGCTTCTCAAGGGACTGGAGACGTGGCAAGGCATGGTCAGAAAAGAGGAGAACTACTGATGAGGAAAGGGGAAAAAGAAATTAGGAAACCGAAACTAATCTCGATTGAAAGAAATCAGGGATGAAGGATCCAGGCTTGGACCCCTTTGATGGACACCTTTGGATGTTCAGGAAGGAGAGGGAAATGCACAGGTTTAGAAGCCAAAAAGCTCTAGGTTTGGATCTCTTCTCTGAACTTCCTTTCCTGGCTGTATCTAATTCTTTTAAGTATTAAATGAGGTGATATATGTACAATGCCTGGCACAGAATTGATGCCAAATAAGTGGAAATTGTTATGAGCTTCATAAGTGCCCAAGCCTTCTTTTTTAGTCATTTCTCATGTATTTATTGAGAACTTTTAGGTGTAAATATGATTATATAAAAGTGATTGCTGTTTTCTTGCAATGCAGACCTTTCTAGTGAGGAAAGGAACACAGTTTTCTTTAGCTTACAGGAATGTTTCTTAGTGATCTGGTGCTATTACTCTGCATTTACCTAACACCTCCTGCGTATCCAGCGCTTGCTTGCTTTGTCAAAAGGGAGCATTCTTGTAGGAAGGCAGGGAGGGCAGCAAGTGGGCTTCAGTGGGGTTTCAGAACATGTGTGGCCAGGCTGGAACAGAAAAGGGGCAGAAAGAAAGAGCCTCAATTATTTATTCAGCAGACATATATAGCCTAGTGGCAAAATATTAGCCCAAGCAATGGGCTCTGGTGGAACTTCCAGGTTAGTGGGGTTTGACATGAGAGATAGTGAGAAAGCAGGAGACTGCAAATGTGTAAACTCTTGAAGTTGTGGACTGAGGGAGTGAAGATGGAGTGGATAAAAACAGTGCAAAGGGGCCAGGCGCGGTGGCTCACGCCTGTAATCCTAGCACTCTGGGAGGTGGGAGGCCGAGGTGGGAGGATCCCTCGAGCTCAGGAGCTCGAGAACACCCTGAGCAATAGTGAGACCCTGTCTCTACTAAAAATAGAAAAAAATTAGCTGGGCGTGGTGGTACACACTATAGTCCCAGCTACTTGGAGGCTGAGGCACGAGGATCTCTTGAGCCCAGTTTTTTGTGTTTGATGTTAACAATATGTTGATGCCACTGCTTTCTACCGGGGGTGACATTGTGAGACTCCATCTAAAAAAAAAAAAAAAAAAAAAAAGATGGTGGAAAGGGAAGAGAAAAGGAAAGTGGCAAGTTGCAGGGGGAATGGCTCAAGCGGTGGGCCAGGAAACCGAGCAAAGTGCTGGGGCGGCTGAGTGGTATCGGGACAGCAGATGGTGATCCTTGAGAAGGAGGGTGCAGATGGCAGCGGTGGTTAGGAGGCAGCGTGGGGTGAAAAACAGTCCCAGCGTGGCCACTCCAGGAGGGGAGAGGCTGGAACACAAAACTCCCCAGGCTGGGTGAGCTTTCTGACTCATCTGGACCCCAGTGTGGCATCTGGGAAGGGTACGAGGGGAAGAATATGAGAGGCTCTGGGGTTCTCTGTGATGGACCTTGGAGGTTGGATATGAACCTCAGGCATCCAGGAATTCCTGATCAGGAAAGAAAGGTCTCCTACCAGGTAAAGAACAGAAGAACTCTTGCTATATTCAAATCTAATCTCCTAGGTTAAGTTTCCACCGCTTGTTTCACCTTGGACAAATCATGTGATTGCTCTCATCGTTTTCTCATCTATTAAATAAAAGGGTTGGATTAGGAGATCTTTAAAATACTTTAAAGAGCTAAGCTTCTGTGATTGTGAGAAATATTTGAAGTCTGGACCGTATAGGAGAGGGTGGACTTTTACTTCACGTATCAGAGTCATAGGTGAAGGGTAACTGTCAGAAACACGCACTGAGGGTGAAGGTAGATTTTAGGTAATTGTTGTCTAAGATGTTATAAAAAGGATGATTTTGGCTTAATGTGCTATAATAATATTTCTAGATATCAGAACCATTCAACAATGAATTGGGTTGCTTTGTAAGGTAGTGAGCTCCCTATAGCAGGAAGCGATCAATCACAGATTGAATGTTGACATTTTGGGGGTTGTTATAAAAGAAATTTCTCCTCTGACCTTCCATCTCCTTCCTTTAAGAATCATTATGCTTTCCTGTGAACTGGCTGAGCATGAGATTAAGTGGTAAACAGTGGTGAATCTCAACATGTATTTCTTAGAACATGTTGTTTTTCTTAATGTCTTCATGTCTCTGGTTGGGGGGAAAAAAGTCATGTTAAAATAACTTTGGAAAACACTAGATGAAACAACGTGAAGCAAGTTTCTTTCCTGCAGAACTTCTCAGAGACTTAAATATATTAATTTTAATATTACAATTCATAATATTATGAATTTTCCAAATATATTTGACAATAGACTACTTTTCACAGAAATCTGTTAGGAATAGTGATCTAACGAACATACTTTGAGAAATGTTGCTTTAAGCAATAGTCTTATGTTCTAAGTCCTTTGCCCCTAGGAAAAAGACATCACAAGTTCTCTGTTATCCTCAGCTAGAGCTGCTGCCGAAGGCTAATTTGGGCCCTAAAGCCTTAGGAGAGGGAGTGGGGCTCTGGACGATACTGTCAGACCTGACTCAGCTCGTGGCCTTAGAAGGGTCTGTCCGTGTGTCAAATGGGGAGCAATAGTTCAAGGCCAACCCTTTTAAGGTGTCACATGATAGGGTCTAGGGGTGAGACGGATGAAATTGGAATTTGAGTCTGAACTACCTGGGCCTCTTGTTAAGGTGAAGACTGGTTCGGCAGGTCTGCGGGGCGGATGCCGTGCTGCTAACGCATTCTTAGGGCTGCTGTGGCCGCACTTTAAGTTTTGAGGGTCCAGGAAGCCACGCAGCATGGATTTATCAGGAGCATCTCCTCCTACGGAAGAGCAGTAAGCTTTCTGGTGTCGCTCCTTTCCCTGGAGATCTGGGCCGTGTTTTGCAAAGGTATTATTCGTGTGGGGAAATAAACCAGGCGTCCCTCAGGTGTCCCTGCGCGAGGCTTGCCATGGGCCCCCCACAACGGGGAATCCCTCTTCCTCTTCCACTTCCCCACCCCCACTGCCTATGGCTCCCCAGTTAGTTAAGCTATTTTTTGAGTTCGAGTTAAAACCATTTCAGACATATTTTTAACTGCGCCCTGTTCAAAAAGCTGTTAGCATTTGGCAATCATTCCATCTTCAGCTCGAATCCTGGGGAGGGCGTTTTTTTTTTTTCCCCACAATCAGGCAAAAGTATATTATTTAAAAATAGTTCTAGTGCGTGGGTCAGAGTGAACGGGGGCTGGGGCTGCGGTGTGCTTTGGGCCCCACCAAGCCACAGCTGCTGGGGCTGCCTTTCCCCCTCGCACCCGAGGCTGAGCAGGCCTCACGGCGCAGACAGGTCGCCATGGCAGGAGTGCGGGCCAGCAGGCAGGAGAGAGAGGCAATGGTGGGAATGGGGTGGGAGGGGAAGCTGATGAAGGGGCTAGGTCAAGGCATCCCAACTGGGCCTGCTTGAACCTCCACCAGCAAGATTGCCAGGAATGACAGCAGAGTTGACGTCTTTCCTGCCCGTGATCCTGAGACATTTCAGAAGCAGCACATTCCCATTGCCCGTATTAGGGGCATTTATTAAGGGGCTCCTGAGAGTTATGCCCATGGGAATTGTTTTATGGCTTTATATCGCAAACATTTACACAGCCTTTACACCGTGACATCAACTGTTGGCGTGCTTTACAAATATTAGCTCATTTAATCCTGACAACAACCCTAGGAGGTGAGTACTAGCGTTATCCCCATTGCGTAGCTGGGGAAACTGAGGTGGAGTGCTCAAGGCACCTGCCCAGGGTCCCAAAGCTGGTGAAGCCGGATTCCAGCCTTCAGAGTCCAGAGCTGGAATTTGTGCCCTTTGCTACTGCATTATGCTGTTTCTTTCAGAGACGTAGGTCCTGCCCTCTCGGTAAACGATCTAAGAGTGTCTGTGCTACCCAGCCAGCTCTTATCCTATTTGGTAGGAGGGATAAAGTTTAAAACAGATGCGAATTTCCATCACAGACTGGAGAAAATGATGATTTTTTGAAGGCAACCATCAAATATTAATAGGTAGCTCCCTGCCTCTCAAACATTCAAGCCCATTAAATACTCCAGATATACCTGGGCCAAGTGAACATTTGATCTCCAAGCCGAGAATTCTAGAATTGCTCTGAAAATTATTAGAGTAAGAAGAAATAGTTTCTTCCTCATTTTTTTTCTTATAAAGTTTTCTTGGGGGTGAGATATTCTGTTACCATCAGTCTAGACAAGCTCCTGGGTGCTTGGGGAGAAGGAGTCAGCCACGCAGCGGGCGTGCCACAGTCTGGCCTGGATCTTCCCAAGGCTGGAGTTGCTAGTCCTACTCCCAGGGCTGGTTCCTCTTAGCTGGCAAGAGGCAGCTGAATTCAGGGAGTTGGCTGGGAGGCTTCTACTGGGGCTGCAAGCCCCTGAGACTATTTTATTTCTGTGGAATAAGCAGGATAGGGAAATGAAGGCAGGGAGCTTCCCATCGGAGTTGGAAGTTGGAGACCCTTGGTCTTCCCAAGAGCTACCGTTTCCTGCAGCCCTTTGAGGGTTGGCAGATACCCCTGTGGCAGGGATGCTGGGATTGAGGAACATTCCCTGGGAGCTACCTGCTCAAGGCCTGCATCTCAGGCTCCCCTTTGGGCCTGTGCTCTCCCATGCCTGCAAATCTCACATTCGCTGGTTCTCTTTTCTTCCTATGCCAGGCACAGTTGTCCGGGTTAGGTGCCTGGCCTTCAGAATTTGGGAAACAGTGCTGTGGGCTCCCTGTGACTCACTGATGGCCCTGTGTCCTCCAACTGGGCCCCAGGGACATGTCTTTTTGTGCAGGTCTTCTTGAAGAAATCCAGGCCTGTTTGTGCTACTATCTGCACTGCATGGTGCATGTCTAATAATACTAATTAATAAGCAGTCACCTATTAATAACACTGGAATTATCATCACATGGGTGACAGGAAGCCGAATAAGCTCCAACAGGCCAGCAATGCAGCACAACTCTTGGGGGAAGAGAGGAGAGGAAAGCACAAAACATTTGCAAAGGGCCTTAGGCAAAGTGCTTTGGCCCAATAGCACTGGAGTCTGAATATGAAATCCACTCAGGAATAAGGCATGTGCACACCTTTGTGACTAAGAACCAACATTGTGGGGCAGGTTGGGAGCCTGGAGAGCTTGACTCCACGGAAGCACGGGCTGGGAGATGAAAAGAACCATCTAATGCCCGATTTCTAGTGACTTGGTCTTGGCTCGAAAGTCTTTGATATTGCCAGCTTTAGTTGGGGTAGAATAGTGGGAACTTAGAAAGAAATACCCATTTAGCGGATGAAGAAACTGAGACCATTGATCATTATCACTGTTTTCCGAAGTTTATTGAAAGAGTCAGTAAGTAAAAGAACGAATTCATGTAATGAAGCTAAAAAATCTCTCAGCAAAAGCAATGTCTGAAATTCACATACCAAGAGTTATTAGGGTGGAAAAAATGGATATGTGAAGTCTATTTATCTAGGAGGCTGATTTTGTAGGCATACTCTTACTTATAAATGTGGAATCACAAGTATTTCAACAAATAAGAAAACCAACTTGTGGTGAAGATTAAATGAGATGATGCCTTGGTGCATACCTGGTGGGTGGCGATAGTGTTGATGATGGGGCTGGTAGCTGGTATGCCCTGGAAGCTTATGGCCAGCTTCCAGTATGATTGGTTGCTGGACATTAGATATTAAATATTTTAAATTCCATTTGGATAATAATGACTGATACTCTTTATTGTGGACTCCCGTGTTTCATTTACTATTATAGGTGCTTTTGATATAATTCTAATGGGAAACCTTTGCAAATGGTACCATTATCATTCCCTTTTTACAGATAAGAACACTGAGACTTGACTTGTTAGTACCTTTTCCAAGGTCTCATGGTAGGCAAATAGTGGAGCTGGGATTTGAACCCATATGTTCTGTTGGCAGCTTTGGGATCTTAATCACAATACTGCAAACTAGAGGGCTCGCAGCAGTGACTTGTGGTAGTGGTTGTTATTATTATTATTATTATTATAACAACTTTTTTTCCCCAGACTGTCATGGGCAACTTATCCTTTCAATTGGTAATGAATTTTTTCCTTGCTGCATACTAAAGTCACTGGTCTGGCACATTTGAGAAAAGCTGAAACAGTTCCCGGCCTGTTTTGTTCTCCCCCCGGACCGAGTGAAGATGGAGCCACGTCACGGAGGGAAGGAAGGTAGGCTCACGAGGGAACCTGCTAACCTAATGATCTCTGATCGTGGCCCTCCCTCCTCAGCCAAGGACAGAAATGAGAGCTGAGATGCCCTGGGGTCCCTGAGGGCTTCAGTTGTCCTCATTGAGTCCTCTCTTAAAAATAAAAATCAGTACCATTGCTGACATGGCACCATCATTTGGGCAAACACCTGATATTGCTTTTTGCTTATGGTTGCATTACATATCTGCAAGGAGACCCATCTTATTTTCTTTGATGTTGTCTTTCTCTGCTATTTTGTATATATCCATCTTCACAGATCCAGGGCTATCCAGGGGAATGCTGGATCACTAGAACGAGCAGAGTGGTGGTTAGCTAAAATGATACGAAGGAATGACATAAAATGAGCCTGGAGATTTTATGATAAAAGGCAGACTAAAAGGATACACTGGAGTAACTGAAAGATAAATAACGCTTAAGAAGCCTAAGAAACTACTAAATGGAATAAAATAATAATGAGTATATTCAAAACACACAAGTTAAAGTAGGTTAAACATCCAAGGGACTAAAAACAAGTAAATGATATTAGCTACAGTGATGCCCTAATAAGCTAAAATATTAAAAGGGACATGATGAACCTGAAACAAAGGAATGTTAACTATAGGGGGCAGTCCACAGTTGATAATCCCACGCAGGGGCAAATGCAGACCTTTGCACTGAGGTAGTGAACATTCGTTAAATACTCCTATGGGGCAGGTGTTCTACGTGTGCTTTATTTAATTCTAGCAACAACCCTACGAAGTAAGTACAGGCGTTATCTGCATTTTATAGGTGAGGATGCTAAGACTTGGAGAAGGAAAAGAAAACTATCGAAATCACATGGAATTTAGGTGGCCAAGCTGGGATTGGAATCCAGGTATGTCTCTTGACTTCCAGCCTGTCCTGTGGACACGCTGTGGACTTCTCCCTGGGATGCCCTTCCTGGGGTGGTGTTTGCCAGGGGAGTCACATGGGAGCTGACATGTGCAGGGCAGTGAGTCCTCTAGCTCTCCCTTTGGGCTTATGTCCTTACATCCTTTACATCTCTTAGGTCCCTTAGGTTTCCCCCTCCTGTCCCCAAAGGTGAGCCTACAGTTGCCCTGGCTGTTTGCAACATCCTACTACATCCTGGTGGCTCCTTTATGTGGTTCTTCCCCCAGGAACTCCAGACATCTTGTGAAATCCACGCACTGTGCCTTCTGAACTTCCTTCCACATCCTGAGAACAAGTAAGGTGCACAGGCTTCAAGGAAGGCCAGAGAAGAAGGATATAGATCTGTTGGCCAGCGAAGTTCAGGTCTAGAGTAAACAGGTGTGAAGTCTGATGTCATGTATGAAATCAATCCATTAAGGCACATTTGTCTGCATTCCTTGTGTATGCTGGATACTGTGGAGGTATTGAAGACTGAAGACCCAGAGACATATCTGAAAGGTAAAACAAACTGAAAAGTAGACAAGTAATGCTGGGTGTGCATGTGTCTGCCCTGACCCAGCCCAAATGCCTCCTTAGTCCACCAGGCTCGACCCCGTCGTCAAATCGAAATTAATCACTCGCTTACTGACAATCCCACAGAGCTTCCTTTGCATTGCTCTCAAGACTGTTATTTCCCTTTGCTTTGTAGAAACACACCTGTGTCTTCCTCTGGCGGGTGGTAGACTGCTTGAGGTGGGGTCCTCGATAGACTCATTTTGTTTTCCATAAGCACAATGCCCGGAACGTGCGCTACTAAAGTTCGCTGGGTTGGGACGGTGCTGGGATGCTGGGAGAATGTCCAGTAAAGGGCGGGAGTATAGACCTGCTGTCTCTGGCAGGGAGGCAACACAGCACTGCGGCTAAGCAGGCAGGTGCTGGAGTTGGGTAGACCTGAGTTCAAATTCATTCTCAGCACTTCCAGCTGTGTGACCTTGGGGAACCTCTCTAAGGATTCAATTTCCTCAACTGTAAAATGGACCTCAACTGTCAAATAACACCTACTTCACTTGGCCGCATGAGATGACCCACGTGGTGGCATATGAAAAGTGCTCGGCAGCTCTCAGTGGCTATTCCTGCCATTGGTGCTGGCCTGGGGAAAGACAGGCCAGTGCAGCCCTTAGAAAGGAGAGGAAGGGGGTTCGGAGCTGTTCTCCAATTGCGAGGCTCCAGGGCCTGATGCTGCGTAAAACCTTTGTGTTTGGTGCCACCGACTGTCATCTCTTGTTTAGGCTTGACTGGGGAAATGTTTCCACGGTCACGAACTAGTTCATCAAGGCTGACGATGGATTTTCAAGGGTTTGGGGGTGCAGCAGAAATGCCTAGGTCCCGAGCTCAGGGTGCAAGCCACAAAAGGGAGCCACTTTCCTGATGCTGGAGTCCTGCCTCTGTCTCTCCTAGCTGGCAGCCCCCTGGGACAGGATCGGTTGTGCCTTTGCTGCTAGAGGCCCTTGGGGGCCCATTTGTCACCTTCAAATCTATGTCCTCAGCCCCTTGCTCGGTGCCTCATCCGAAGCAGGCAAAGTGCTTGTTGAAGGAATGGATTTGTGTCCTAGTTACAACCCTGACCTCCACTAGATGCTCCAGGATTGCCCTGATTTTGCAAGGAGGAGCAACTACTAGGGGAAACTGAGGCACACTTGTAGGCTAGCATCCTCTCCACTCCCTCAGCCTGCAATGAGACACACACATCCTGAGCAGTGGGGAAGTGGTTCAGTTTGCAGAAGCTGTAAATGAAGATTTCATCTTTATTTGAATTCTTGCTCTGGTTCTAGGGGGTGAACTCTCTTCTCAGGCTGCGATGAGGGGAGAGCTGAGCTTGGACACTGCCTCTTAGACATAGGGGCTATGGAGCGCCCCTCCCTGATTCTGTCTTCTCAGCTGTTTGCAAAACAGTCGGGGAGGAGGCGAAGCCCTGAGCCAGGCGGCCTGGCTGTCTCTTTAAATGCCGGGGTCTGTGTGGGAGAGGGAGGGGCCGGCTCTGGAGTGCGTGAAATTCCTGGGCTCCTCCGGCAGTCTCAGGCTCAGCGCTCAGCCCTACACATCTCCTCTTGCATGCAACTCACTGAGAGGGAGAGGCATCTTGTCCTCCCTTCTCGAAGCTGCTGGCATCTCGAGCCACCAAGGACCTGCTTTTCGCACCTCCGGCACCCCTCTCCCTCCTTCCCTGCCACTCCCTCCAAGAGAGAGCAAAAAAGAAAAGGGGAGAGAAAGACTCTGGAATTTGAACCTTCCCAAAGAGGAAACATACCCAGCAAACTCAGTTGATTAAACATCAAACAAACAGATCCCAAATCTTCCGTTCAGCTGGAAAGGTAAGGTTTGTGGGGAAAGGCAGGCAGGCAGGATGTGAAACAACTCAAGGTTCTGGTCCGTTCTGGGAAGAGGTTGCTCCTGAGAGGGTAGAAGTTTTCTGCTGGGAGCGACCAACCTAGATTTTTTTTCCTCTGGATGCTGTATCGGAGAGCCTCGGCTGACTGTGGGAATGGCTTTTCAACTGCCTTGTTCTTCCTTCAGTTTCTCCTGGAAGTTGGGTCCTTCTCCAGATGTTGGAAAAGTCAGAGAATGTTTTAGATTTTGCTCTTTTTTTTTTTTTTTGAGTCTTTCTCCTATATGCTTGGATTGTTACTCTGAAATGATATATGCTCATCACTTCATTTTGGGCAGATACTTTTTTGACATTTTGTAGCCACTCATCCCCTCATTTTTTTTTTTCCCCAGAGAAGGAGTTGGTTACAATAAGAAAGAGAAGGGTGCTCCCGAGGATCACAAGAAAATAAAATTGAATTGAAATAGGGATTTCCCCAGCTGTTGAGGAATTGAAGTGTGTATGTAAGTGTGTGTGTGTTTAATTTTTTTTTTTTTTGAGGGGGTGTGAGGAAGTGGTTCTTGAGTCTGAAAATTGAGGTTGGACTCCTGCTAGCTTGTTATGAAGGTGGGCATACTCAGAGAAGGTGAAAAAGGAGTGTGTGTGTGTGCGCGTGTGTGTGCTCCTGTTTGGATCGGTTACAAGGGAATCTTCCTTCTCTGCCTTCCATTTGTTTATATTAATGATTTAGTAGCAGGCTTGCCTGAAAACTTCCACTCTGTGTAAGCACTGTGGGTTTTGCAAGCTCTCAGCGACCTTAAAGGCTGGTTCGATGTATTGTTTTTTCGAGGCATTGTGTTGTACCCAGAGTTTCAGCTCTTTCCCTCTCTCTTTTTTAACCACAAAACTTAACTGCTTTAGAAACATCATCCTGATGACAAGGAAAAAAAAATCTGTCCCCCCGCCCCCCCCATCCCTTCCTAGGCCAGTGATGTAATAGCAACCTAAGGACTTGGCTGCTTTGCAGGTGACTTGCCCTGTGATTACTTGTTAAAAAAAATAAATTTTTCTCTTCCTCTCTCAGATGCCTGTCTCTTTTAATTTGGTTGTAGAAATATCGTCATGCAATTGAGAAAATTATATTTTTGCTGTTATTGGGGTTTAGGAAAAGTAGGGTTCCTCTTTTCTGATCTCTATTTTTTAATATATATATATATATATTTTAAAATGCAAAGGTCAGAGATCATGGAGAACTAGCCTAGGATAGAGCAAGACAGTCAGACCAAAGAAGAGAGCTGGTAGAACCAGGGCTATCCTCGCCCCGCTTCCTCCGGTTATCCCTGCTTTGGGGAGATAGTTTTTCTTTTCCTACTACAAGACACTCAACATTCTCAATTCTTTCTCTGCCCTGGCTCCTGTGGAAGGCCCTGGGAGGGAGAGGGCACTGCTTGTCAACACCTGGAGGACGGTGTAGTTTCGGGGGTCAGATGACCGTTTGCCTTTGTGATGAAGGTTCCAGTGGAAATTTGAACTCCCAGCGCGCTGGGTGACTTGGTACCCGGGATAGTCTATCTGGGGGCACCTGGAGGTTAGTCTGAGGAGCCTGAAGAACTAGCCCTTTATTAATTTGCCATTCTGAGTAGAGCCTCCCTTCATCGTTCAAGGGCTTCTGCGTCGCCTTTCAAGTTAAAATGGTCCCGCTGGTTCTGATGGGCAAGTTTACCTAAGGGCTACTGGGTATGCGGTGGAAGGATGGAAGGGAGAGAGACGAAGCAAGGCTGGTATTTTTTTTTAATCTTTGGGCTTAATCTGCCTAAGTCTTATCGGGGCAAACGATATTTCAGACGGGTGCTGGTTGTGCAGAGATATTCCTATTGTTTGATTTTTTTCTTGTTGGGGAGTGGAGTAAGGGCTCTTGGCCCATTTTCTGCAGCCTGGGGTTCATCCTGCGAGTCAGTCTTCCTTCTGGAAGAGGGGAAAAAGGCTGGACGCTGGAAGTTCGCTGTTAAAGTGAGCAACAGGGCTGGGTTAATTTTTTTTTTTTAAAACAACCGGACTGTGCGAATGTCTTTTTCTGGAGCTTTCCGGCCCTTTCTAGTGAAATAATAATTTAAAGAAATTGCTTCTTAAGAAGGGGGGACAGAAATTAAAGGGATTCTAGATTTTGAGAGACAACTACGTCTTTGCTTCTCTGGTAGCTCCCTGTTACTAATTATTGGGGATTTGATGGGGATCTGGTCTCCGTTTTTGTTGATTTCTTTTTATTGCTGCGTTTCTACTGACTATGTTGATGATTTGCTGCTTATATAAGGGAAAGGATGTATCGAGGTGGATTGATGCTTGGGGTTTTGAGATCGGCTACTGAGATTGGGTGGCGGTTGGTGTGTCTGCCGATGTGCATGGTAGGAAGGTCTTTTCTTTTGGGTGGTGGGGGACAAGGGAATGGTTGGTTGGAGGGATGATAGCTGAGACGCTACAGAAATGGGGACGTGAGGGGAGACAGAGGTGAGGTTGGAAGTCACCGGTTTGCAGAATTTCTGTCCTGCATCCCCCTTTCTCTCGCTCCTTGAAAAAAAAAATCCATTATCTCTAAAAACACATTATTCTTCAATTGGCCTTTTAGAGGAAAAAAAGAGAGGGAGGGGAGGGGTTAATTTGGTGAGGGGGCTTGGTTGTAATTAGCCCACTGCTGCAAAACTGAGATACAGAAATCCATCGGCACCAGCTTTGGGGGCACAGCGAGGCAGCGGAGAGATGGGGGACGGGTTGTCAGTCTTGGATGAACACTGGAGCAGTGGTGTTGGCGTTTGGGTATTGTGCGTGTTTGTGTCTCTCTCTGTGTGCGTGCAATTTTTTCCACCCCACTACCAATTTTCCCTCTCCGGCCTCCCCTAATTCTGCCATGATCTTGCCTTCTATTTCCATGCACTGCTCCCCCTACCCTATACCACCCCCCTTCCTCCAGCCCTTTCTGTCTCCATGAGAAAATTCTGATTCTGATGGCTCTGCGGCTCTTTTTTTTCCCCTTTTCTTTCTATTTTTTTTTTGCAACACAACAGTGGTGCGATGGCCTCTCCTACATGCCACACGGATGCAGCCTTCCGATAGGAGGGCTAAGTCGGCACATCCACACACGGGCACACGCTCTTGCACACACGGTCCCTCTCGCATGCACAGGCGCCCAAGGGCTTGATTTCATTTCGTCTCACTCCCCTTTATCTCCTTCCCCACTCTACCTCCACCATGCTCCTTCCCCGTCTTCGCGTGGGGACTGCAGTCACGCTAGAGCTTCTTTTTCTCTCCGCAACCGCTCCCCTCTTTCTTCTCGCCATTAGTCTCTTCTGAAAGCTGTAGTGTGTCGCAGTTCATGGGGTTAGCATGTTGGAGAGTCATCAGGGGAGAGAACCTCACAAAGAGGGGATTGGAATGGGGGTAAAGACATTAATAATTTTTTTTTTGCCAAATAAGCACCCGGTGATAATGATCCAATTTAACCATCCATGAAATATATGTTTGTGGTGCATCGGAAGAAGGTTGTACCGGGAAGGCAGGGTCTGACTGGGTTACCTCTGGGGAGATTTGATGCCTGGACGGTAGAGCCACAGCCCCCTCCCCCATGCACATGTGTACGCTCTCTCACACACGCCAGCACACACCGCTCTGATCAGTGGGCTGTGTCCAACCAGAGGGCACTGCAGAATATCCCAGAGAGCGGTCATGGTTCATGGGAGGACGGAACGATGTCTTTGTCTGACCCAGCTCTCCGCTCTACAGATGATGCCGGGTCTTGAAATTCTTGGTGGCCTTTGTGTTGCCTTTCGGGTGGGGACTGGGAGGATGTTTGTGTTTTGTCAAACACCGGCATGCCTCCAGTTGGACGACACGGGGTTGTCAACACTGTGTGTGTGGTTCAAGCAGGAGGCTGCCTGCCTCTTTGTGCTGTGTGGCTGTGATTGTTGGATACGTGTGTACCCCGCAACATACAGTGGACAAATGTGGGGGTGATGGGGGGAGGAAGGCAAAAAACAGGGGTGCTTAGTGGGGGAGAGAGGGGAATAGAGTCTTCAAGGTAGTTGAGAAGAGGGTAGGGGGGGAGAAACTGCTTCTGCTCTCAGCAGGAAGCCTCAGATGAGATTCCCCACGTCTACGGAGCGAGCCCGTGGGCCGGTGGCTCAGGGATGACTGGTGGGCGGATGCAGATTGAAGGGGGAGAAGGGACGAGGTGGGCGAGATTGAGGGTTTCCCCCGCCGCCTTGCCAGAGCCTTGGGCTGAGCTCGGGAGGATGGCCCTGTTCTCCCGGCGGCAGCCACCTCTTGGGCGGCGCGGCCTTGTTGGAGGCTGCAGCCCGAAGGAGCTGCAGTCGCCCTCGGCTGTGACAGCAGCCCAAGCCCCTGAGTTCTTCTGGGCTCTGGCTGCCTTAACTACCAGACGCCATTTTCCCTTCTTCAGCTAAAGGTGTGTCTCTCTTTATTAGCAATTGTAAGTGAAATTGGAAAATATTTTGCCTAAAAGAAAAATAAAATCCTCAGAGCAAAATGATGACTAGCTTACCTTTCCAGCATCCATCTTCCTTCCTGGGGCTGACCTTGAGGAGTTAGGGAGAAGGGGTTACGTCATTGCCAGGGAAAGGGGACAAATGGGGAGTAGGACACCTCGGGGGTGAACTATTGTGCCAAACACAGAAAAGAGCTTGCTCTTGAGATCCCCCAGCCGTGTTCTCCTTACGTGACCCCTCGAGTGTGGATGAGAGACTTGCAAGGGGAGAAGCATTCCTTCCAGTGGGCGCCACCTAGAAATGCGCCAGTCGGTGCGTCTGCTCCAGTGTGGTCATGTCCCGTGTGCCCAAGCACACACCTGCTGGAGGAAGAACGGTAACGCTGCAGCTCTGATTCCCGAGGGCCAGCTCTGGCTGCTCTGCAGATGAAGCAGGTGCAGCGGTGTGGCTGGGCAGCCACAGGTGGCTGTGCTGGGCTCGGGCAGGCCCCCTTCCTGCCGCCGCTGCAGCCCCATCCTGATGGTTGCTCCTCCAATGGTGCTCCTCAGAGAGGCCTTTTCCGACCAGCTTTCCAAGATAGTCCCGTTACTCTAATCCCCTGGCTGTTTTCCAGCCCATTGCTCTGTCTTTAATTTTAATTGGTTAATCACTGCTTAATATTATATTGTATACGGAAGCACTTAAGATGGATCTTGTTTGTTTCTCCTCTAGAATGCAAGCTCTGTGAGGTCAGTGACTTCATATGTTTTCATTCACTGGTGTTCTCCATGCCTAGTACACTTCCTGGCACATAGTAGCTGCTCAAATAAATTGTTGATTGGAGAAAGAACCACATGGATTTGGTGTTAGGTGGTAGAGTTTTCTTTTCTGCTTTAACACCTTGGGAACCTATGTTCAGGGGAAGCTGAGCTTTGCCTCTAGCTGTCTTAGCTCTGCCAGTGGGTCCAGATCTGCTGGAGAATTTGCAAAGTGCTAAACTTTCTGAGTTTGGTAAAAAAGACTTCTCGATCCCTGGTGCAGAGTGACTCTGGCTCCTTCATGATCTCTGTAATATTAGTAATCACTGTCATTATCGTTGTCTTAGTTGTAGTAATAGTAGTGATGTGGCTATTACTTTTGAGGTACTTACTATATATTAAGTTCTATACTGAGGTTTTTTTTTTTACATGCAGTATCTCATTTAATTCTCCAAACAACTCAGTGCAGTATACCATTATTACCTGCCCTTGACAGAGGAGACTGAGACTTAGATGGTTACCTAATGAAATGACAGATGAAGGATTTGAACTCAGATCTGTCTCATTCCAGTGCCCAAGCACATGACCCTTATATTATACTGTTAGAGGTGAAAGGGAGATGAGTCATCCATCATCTTATTCAATGCCCCCAAATACAGATGAGAAAACTGAGGTCTGGAAAGATCGAATGGCTCATCCAGAATTATACACCACATTTGATGCAGAAGAAGCTAGAATCCATGTTTCTGGCTGCCAGGGTAGTTTCCTTCCCCACCATCACGCAGCCTATGGGCTGTGGGCCCTCGGTCCAGGGCACCGTGGCTGCTGCTGTGGTGTCTGCCTGAGGCCACCTCTTAGTTCTTCTCATCCCTTGTCAGAGGGGACTGGGGAGTGAGGGCTTGGTGAGGTGAGTGGGTGGTAGGTGTGTCTCTTAGGAGGACAGACTCAACTCCTGCAGAGGTAGAGAGAGTCTAGAGGAGGATGCTTCAGGGTTTTATGGCTAGAAGAGTCCTGGTGGGACTCATTCCAAGGTCACTGAGTGCTGGTCAAGGTCATCCTCTGAACATTCTGGAGGAAGGGACCCTAGTGGGGTGCTCAAGCTTCTCAATCTCAAGTAGCCCTGCCCATCAGGGGAATCCTCAGATGCAGCAGGTTCCATACAGAGACCCAAGCAGCTGGTATCTGGGTGCTGATGACCTGGGGGCTTGTGGCTTCTCCCAGACTGGCTTAGCCCTTGTTTCTTAAGAAGGGAGGCATGGGTCCAGACACTGGCCCCAGTGTGTTTTATTTGCATTTCTAGAGGCTGGCTTGGGAGCATGATGTCATGAAATGTGGGTGAAGGCCTTCTACCAGTCTCTCCCTTTTACTCTAGGGTTGGCTTTGACCTTGAATGGGAGAAGAGTTAGACATTTTTGCCAAATGTGAGTGTGAAATTTTTTGGAGGCGAAAGGCTAGAGCAAAGTGGATTCTGAGAACTAGGGAAGTCTTGCCTTTGCCAAGACCTTGAAGCCATTTCTGCGTGACCTTGAGATGGTGTAACCAGATGCCCTGGTTTGTGGAGACGGTTCCTGTTTGGGCCTTTGTCTCAGTATAATTATCAACTCTCAGAAGTGTCCTGGTTTGGATGATAAAATACATGGTCATCCTTCTTTGAGATGACATCACCCACTTTCTCTTAATGGGACAGAGAGAAGAAGGGGACCTGCTAGAGAGGAAAATCCAGTTTTAGGGCAAGTGGCTGGCCAGTAGCAGAGCCTTCCCCCAGTGAGACTTCTCCTTGCCCCCACTTTCCAAGGGATTAAGACTTGGATCTTCTGACTGTTCCTACTGCCAGCACGACTGCTACTACTCTCCTAGCTACTCTTTCTAAAGCTGCTTCTACTAGCCAACATTTGAGTCCTGACTATGTGCCAGATGCTATGCTGAGCTCTTGACATTTATTATCTTACTTAATCTTCCCAAAGTCCTATGAGGTAGGTACTATTATCATCTCTGTCTTACAAATAAAATAGCTAAGGCCTAAAGAGGCTAAGTGGCATGCTCAGGGTCACTCAGGTAGGAAGTGATGAGGTCACGATTCAAACCTAGTCTTAACTAACCACTGCACCACACCACTTCCATGGCCCGCTGCCTGGTCCCCCAAGTCTGGGAACTTGATTCTAAGAGCTGACCATTTGCCAGGTGGTCAGGCTCACGACTCCGGGACTTGCTGCCAGTCGGAGGCATGGCAGGCTGAGAAGGAGGGAGCTGCTGGCCCAGGTGTGGCTCTGCTGTTTGTCTTTCTCATGGCACTTTGGACACTCTGTTTCCCATGGATCTCAATTACCTTCTTCCTTACTTCAGGCACCTTGTCTTTGGAGAGAGCTTAAGTGGTTTGGGATGGTGGTGGATGGCAGAAGGTAGAGAACCCAAAATCTGTGCATCTCTGCTTTGCTCTGTGATCCTGGGCCTGGATGGACCACACTCCCCTTGGCCCCTGCAATAGGGCCTGGCCCTCGGTGTAAGATTCCAGTGAGGGACAATTATCTAGTACCCACTGTTAGCAGAGCATTATGTTTCATTTAGAGGGGTGGCGTCCTCATTTGTGTTATGAGGAAACCAGTAGTGAGAGGGGTCAAATAGCGTGCTTAAGATCGCATGGTGAGAAGTAGCAGACCTGGGATCCACACCTGGGCCTGAATCCAGAGACCTGCACTGTCCTCCACCCTGAATCGTGGAGAAGAGGAGGCAGGAATGGAACATCTCAACTGGGGGCTGGGAGAGGAAAGACCCTAGAGGGGGATTCTCAGACAAGCCCCTGAGGTCTGGAGCTTGACAGGCCTCTGGGGGTCCCCAGCTTGTCAGCCTTGGCCAGGGCAAGACAGCTGCTGACCCCTGCCCTGGAGGAGCTCTGGTTCTGGTCTGCAGAGGAGGAGATGGGACCACCCATGCCCCACTGGCAGAGGCAGGGGATGTCCGGAAGGAGACCTCTCTTTCTCCCATGGAGCAGCAATACCTGGACTGACAAGGCGTCCTTCCGCCAGCCTCTGTGTCACAGGGTACAGGGCAAGAGGGGCCGGGAGGTCTGCTGCCTAGAGCCAGGGTGCACAGAGGGAAGAAGCGGGATCCAGGGAGGACTTGATCTTGGCTAGTGAGAAAATATCAAATGGGCTCTTGTGGCCAAAGGACTCCAGGGAGAAAGAAGAAACTTTGTCTTGGTGGAGAGGCAGGGCCTAGGGGAAGAGCCTTTTCCCAACTGAGGGGATGGCTGAGCTGCATTAGCTTCATCGCAGTCCCACTGAAGACTGTGTTTATTTTTCCAATAATGTGTTAATTAAACATCGATTTCTGGGTGTAGGAAAGGGAATTGGATTGCCAGAGCTAAATGGAGTGAGGCGAATGGGGAGCAGGCGAGGGGCCCCAAGCTGGAGTCAGCATTCTCCAGCATTACCCCAGGAGGGTGGCAGGGAGCTGGGGCTGCTCTTCCCTCTGGTCCAAATTTGGAACTGCCACCTCCTCAGGAGCCTTCGGGAGGCATCTTCTCTACCTCTTTGCTGCCAGGGGGGGATGGAGAGGGCTCTTTGCTGAACTCGGTGCAAGGAGGGAAGAGCAATCGTTCTCCACCTTCCTCAGCATCGCGGGTTCATGTTGACTGTGCACCAGGCCTTGTACTCGGCACTGGACAGATGTCCCCTCAGCGGTTCTTTAAATAAACACAGGAGTAGGCACTTTGATATTCCCACTTTGGAGATGAGAAGACTGAGGCTCAGAAGTAACAAGTTCAAGGTCAAAGAGTTGACAACTCTTGGTAAGAAAAGGGGCCCTAGAGGAGTTGAAAGTATCTGAGGTTGGCAGAACAGCCACCTAGAGGTCCAAGCCCTTTTAAAGGAAAATAAAAAAAAAAAAAAAAAGAAGCATTCAACAGTAACCAAAAATCCCATTTGATATTTTCTCACTTGCTAAGATTGAGCTTTTACTGTGTGCCAGCAACTGCATTAAGTTAAGTGCTTTGCACACGAAGTTGTGAGGATTCAGGGAATGGCATTAGGTGATGTTATTCCCATTTTGCAGATGAAGAAAGTGGAGTTTGGTGAGGTTAACTAACTTGTCTGAGGTTGCAGTGTCCGTAAATGGTGGAGCTGGGATAAAACATCGGTATAAAGGATTTTGGGACCTCTTTACAGCCATGTTTATTGTCTCAGAAACACTGAGGACATGGGTACTGGCTTAGCAAGTCACCCAAAACTTCTAGGAAATAAAGACATGGAGTCTTAGAGTGGACTCTCTGGCCAGATCCTGGGCCCTAGAAATCCCAAGGTCTTGCAGTGTGGACCCCACTGTCCCTTCCTTTCTCAGCCCACGGTAGCTCAGGCCCAGCCTGGGGTTGGGAGAAGCCTGTTCTGGGTTGTTTGTGGTGGGTGGAGCTGGGTGCTGAATGGAAGCTGAAGTTGTAATTCCCAAACTTTCCTGCATGTTAGAGCCACCATATTAAACCCCAAACCCAAGCCTCGCCTCATACTGATTAAATCAGAGTCTTTAGAGACCCCAGCATCAGTATATTTTAAAGGTCCCCAGATGATTCCATGAGGCTTGCTAACTGGTGGTTTGGAACAGCCACTCCAGCAAAGCAGGTGTCGGAAGGCTGGGCCAGCTTCTCTTTCCAGAGTTAGATGAGAAATGCGGAGGTAATTGGTCGCACACACCCAGCATCCAGCGGGGCAATGCTTTTACTGTATTGATCAATTTCCTTCTCATTAGAGTAGCAGCTTTCAGACTTTGCCATGCAGCAAAATGCCTAGGGAGCTTTTGCAACGTGCGTGTTCTCAGGCCCCACCTCCAGATCTGCTTTAGGAGTTCTGGGGTGGGACCCAGGAATCTGCAATGGAAAGCAAGGCCCTTCTGTGGCTGGGTGAGGTGGTGGTCTCCAGGGCCAGCCCCACGTCCCCTTTTTCCATGCACTTGTGAAGTCCTCTGTCTTTTCAAGGGTGGAAGAGGGGAGGACACTGGTTGCTGTGGTCACCTGTTGCTCTGTGAGATTTGGCCACCTTCGCTGGGGTCTAGCTGTCCGCTGCTAACACAGGAAGGCTGGCTCGCCCGCCCCTCGTCCCTGCTGCCCACTGCAGTGGCTCGTTGTTTAGTGTCCTATGTACGGGCAGCCCTGAGGGAGGAGAGGATGATCCGAATCTAGAAATTCGACAGAATCCCTTCCGAGGTTTAAAAAAAATTGGCGTAAATCTCCGTACAACTTGAGTGTTCAGCAGCCTGTCAGCAATGACCATCCCTAATCTTCTCCCAGGGATTGGCAAAACAGCTTCTTTGGGGCTCGTTTTAAACTTTTCTTTTGAAGCTGTCAAAAAATAGAGAAGAGTTGGAGATCCTCAGAGCTGGAAGGGACTGTGGCAATCATCCGTGCCAATGCTAATATTCTATTCACATTTTCAGTCATTTACTCATCCAACAGATATTTATTAAACACTTACTATATCCAGGCACTGTACCAGGTGCTGGGAATACAGCCATGGTTGAGAGAGACTTTTGGTTTATCCCTCGTGGAATTGAAGCTTCAGGGGAGGGGCAAATATTAGACAACACGAATAAGCATATAATCACACATTAGGAGGAGTGTTCTGAAGGAAAAGTACTGGGGGCTCTGAGAATTATGAGGGCCTAATTTAAACTGATGGGGTCGGGGGAAAATGACAGCGAAAATTTGCCACCCATTCACTATGTGCAGGCCCTGTTGTAAGGGTGTCACACGTATCACCTCACTTAATCCTCCTCGTGAATCTTGGAGGGAGGTAGTGTTACGGTTGCGTTGTTACAGAAGGGGATACTCAGGCATGGAGAGGTGTCCGGGCTGGAAGTAAAATCAAGGCCCATCTGACTCTCCTACCTGTTATAACATCGCACCTCCGTATGGGGAGGTGGCTCTGAGGAACTGGCATTTTTGCTGAGAGTGGAAGAACAGGCGAGGGTCGGAAAAAAAACAGAGAAGTTAAGAAAATCCTGACAATCCGGGGCACGCCTGGAGCTCTTAGAAGCCAGGCTCTGTGCAAAACACTTTACCAAAATTATCTCACTGAGTCCCCTCAGCAACTAGGATAAGTAAGAATTCTTATCCCCCTTTTGCGGGTGACAAAGGCGAGGGTTTGGGAAGTTCGGTGACTTTCCAAGGGGAAGCACTGGAGGTGGTGGAGCTGAGTCTGGAGCCGGGGCCCTGGGCTTTGGTCTGTGGGATGACGTGGTTTGCAGGTGGTGGACCTCTCTGCATCCTGCCCTGTGGGGCTGCCTGGACCTCACCTCTGGGCAGTGCATGGCAGCCAGGGAGGAAAGGGGGTTGTTAGGAGGGGTGGTTCTTGCAAGGGGTGAAGCCAGAAGGCCAGCTCTTTGTCTGCTTTTCTCTAGGTTTGGGGGCGATGGTGGCTGCCTCTATATTGGGCTATCGTTCTGATGAGGCTAACATTTGAAAGCAATAGTTTGACTCTGCAGATTCCCGAAATCAAGATAGAAAAGGGGAGGCGGGGACGCTTTCTCCAAAAAGGGGTGGGTGTGTGGGAAGTAAGAAGGCTGCCTCGTGTGGGTTGTAGAGATTGGATGACAGTCACTTTTTTCTTTTTTTTGTATGTGTAGTTACTTATTTATTTATTTTTTACAACGATTAACTCCTTACCAAAGTGAGTCAGTGCTTTTCTTATTATAAAATAATATACATTTGTTATAGAACACTTAGAAAATACCAAAAATAAAAATAAAAAATCACCCGTAAATTCCGTCCTCTGGAGATAACCAATGGGAGCATTTTGATATCTATCCTTCCAGCCTAATCTCTAAGCATCCGCAATCCAGGGTGTGTTATTTTGTTTTTAAAGACGTTCATTCACTCATTTAACAAGTACTAATTGAGCGCCCACTCTCTGCCAGGCACTGAAATCACATTTTGGAAACTGTCACACTAGCCTGATTTTTCACTTAAAGATGCATCATGAACACTTTTCCACAACAGCCACTCATGTCTTTGAGCTTCCAGATTTAGCTTTTGGGTGTAATGAGGCAGTTGGCAAATTTTGGCATCTCGTGTCTTATGTCTTAAGAGGAAAGAAAAGACTGCTGAGTTCTCTCCATGGCACCACGGCAGGACCATGTCAGATTCCTTGGGAGAAGATGTGTCCTTTTACCCAGGAAATAAGAAGTGGGCCGAAGGAGATTTGGAGGGTGGGAAAACCTCTAAGCTTTTATTTAGTATTGAACATGAGATTTCTTCAAATGAAACATTTGGAGAGGCGAGAGTCGGTTCTCCTATATGGCCTCTTAGCACCTTGGAGAGTGAATGGAACCTTAAAGCAGGGCTGGGTTTCCTCCAGTGTAGAGATGAGGGCCAGGAGGGGTTCGATGACCTGCTGAGGACACACAGGTGTTGGTGGCAGAACTGTGACTGGAGCCTCAGAAGCTGAGTGAGGGAGAACTGCGCAGATAGTTGGGATTTGATTAAAATGGCACAGCCCTTGCTGGGTGGGTGGAGGGACGCTGCCGGCCTTGCTTGAGTTTGGATGCTACGCTTCAAGGAGGTGTGTGCTGCAGCTTTGATTGAATCACCTCTGAAATGCACATGTGAGGCTCCACAGAGGCCTGGGGGGTCAGAGAGAAGGGAATGCCCTCCATGAAGCCATCAGTACTCACAGACGGAGCTGGCACAGTGTGGGCTTCCACAAATTCAATTCTGTGAATATCTATTGGGCACTTCCTTTGCCAAGGGCATGTGTTGAGTGCTAGGGATACAGGGAAGAGTAATGGCTGATGTTCTCTAGGGAAGGCTGATGTGAATGTAATCACTGCAGGAAGCCAGGATCCAGGATGGGAGGAAGCCCAAGTGCCACGGAGGGGTAATGTCCTCCTGCCAGGAAGGGGAGTGTGAGGGAGCCTCCAGCAAGGAGGTAGATTTAAAGGATGATATCAGCAGATGGGGAAAGAACTAAGGACGACAGGCCAAGGAAACAGCATGAGGAAAGAAAAGAAGTTGAGGGATCCCCCAAATACACAAGGGATCAAACGTGACAGCACGTCGGTGGAGGGCTGAGTGAGATGGGGCTGGGAAGGGAGGTGTAGGCAGCGTTTTGAAGAACCTGGAATAGTAGGTGTTTCAGTTAGGATGATCCCTTTTGCAGAAACCCTAACTTAATCCGGCTTTACCATCACGGGATTTTTAGGGGGTGGGGTTTATATAACTAAAATTTCAGAGAGTGGACCTCAGCCTTGATTCTGTCTAGGAGTGTCTGATATTATCAGAGCCTCAGGCTGGCTCAGCTCATGGTAGTGAAATGATTCTGCAGCTCTAGAGCTCACCCCCACGCACCTACCCTCAGGACTGAGAGAGAACCCCTTTCCTCCAGCTGCTGAACAGAAATCTTGGGTTTTATTTTGGTTGGACAAGTCCCTTTCTGAACCAATCACAGCAGGGCGCCCCTGGTGCCAGGGGTGGAGCCAACCCATTCCGGCCACAGTGCTGAAGCACATAGTGCATAGAACCCCAGGTAGGGGCTGCAGTGGGCATGGGAGGTGCAGGAGAAGGGACAAAGACCTTTGGACTTAGTCTGTGTGTCCCTGGAGCACGGGACATATTAGAGCAATGGGGTGGCTTGTTTACTTTTGTTGTAGGGTTACGACTCTGGAGATGGGATGTTCCCTGGGTTTGGCGGAACCAGGGGCAGGGAATATGCTGCCTGGCTGACACTGGCTCTACTCTCTCAGCAGAAGCCACTAAGCTGGGCCATTGACCAAATGTCAGAATAGAGTCCACGTGGTAAGTCTGACTCATCTTGGCACATGGGCTGCAAGGAGGAAAGGTAGAACAAGAGAGTGACTACAAAATCTTCATCAACATTGTCCTCCTGTGGTTTTTGTCATTCTTCGGAGAAAAGCGGCTAAGAATCTTTTAGGGAAGCCTTTTAGGGAAGCTTTCTGCAAAATACCTTTAAAGGGCCTTGTGGCTTCCCAGGCAGAGTTCGTGCTTTGTGGATTTTATTCTTTTTTGCAGCATGTACATGCACAGCTCCTCTAGGACTGGCTTTGATTGACAGGTACCTTCACAACATTACCATTTCCTCAGGGATCCGACGCCTTCAGAATCACTGTGCTGGTTTCCTCGTGTGTCTAGCTGGCCCTCGCTGGGCTGCTATGTCCTGTGCGCTGTGTTTGGAGAATTAATTTGCTTTATTTCTCAAAGTCAATAGGATGCTTTTATTCCCTGACATGGAAGTGAGGGACCCCCTTTTTGCTAGGGAGTCCCACCCTGAGCTGGCAACAGAAGGCTTTTCTGACTTTGTGATTTTTCCTCCCGTGTGTTGATTTGTTGAGGCAGCTAGAAGTTTGGCTGGAATAAGGGGCAGAAGGAAGAGGATGGTGGTGGGAACATGATGCTTCCTGATTTCAGATGGTCGAGCTGCTCTTAGCCGGCTTTTGGGTGAGCCCTAGACTTGGGAAATGGCAAAAGAACTGTGTTTGAATATCAGCTTTGTCATTCATAAGCTGTATGACCTTGGACACTTGGCTTTTAAATTTCAGAAAATAGTCATGGAAGACCTATGGCATGCCGGGGCTGTCTTAGACATCTGTGTGCTTCTTACTTTGAATTAGTCCTGAGGAAGCAGTGAGCATGAAGCTCCGAGTTATCGAGGGCCTACTTCGTGCACACACTGTGCCCAAGCTTTCTGTGTGCTGTCCAGATCCTCGTGATGGCCCGTAAGGCAGCTATTAGTGTCTTCACTTTAGAGATGAGAAAAACAAGCTCAGAGAGGTTAAATAACTAGCCTAAGATCTCTCAGCAAGCAAGTGAGATGTAAATCCAAGAGTTTTTGGCCTTAAAGCCTGCAGCACTCTGGGCTTCAAGGTGCGGGAGGAAAAACATGAGCTTTGGGGTCACTCACGCAGACTTGGGATAAGGAAACTCCTTGCTTTTTATTTACTAGTCGACTTGTTGCTTCACCTCCTGAGTCTACATGCCGTTCTATATAAATCAGGGGTGATGCCATCATCTTTGTAGTTGGGGATGGCCTAGAATCAAGGGACTTGTCCAAGCTCATCTAACTAGTAGTTGGTGTAGCCAGGACTGGTACCCTGATGTCAGAATCCACACTCAACTCTTACCACTTTGTGGTTCCGCCTGGCACAATAATGATGGTGATAATCCTGATTTTGTGTCAGCCAAATTCTGCTAATAGTAAGCCTCCAATTCTGGTGATGGATGGAGCAGGCACGGAGACTTCTTTTTATCCTTCTCTTTCCTTCCTAATAACCTCTGCCAGGGTTTCCTTGGGAGTAGGAGTTGAAGAAGTAAGAATAGGGCTAAGTGGAAAAGTGAACTGTTAGGATTTTAGTTTTTTGTTAAGGGGATGTGTGGTAGGTTGAGGAAGGAGATAAGAGAAATCATTGCATAGCTGTGTGGAACATACTAGAATCTTCCATGTGTGCTATGGAGGAAGGGGAGTCCCTAGGTGAAGTTGGGGAACTTGGGCTCTAATTACAACTTCACTACCAGCTTATTGTGTGCTCTTGGACCTTTTCTGAAATGAGGACTCAGTAAATTAGCACACAGGGAGCACCCATATGCCGTACGACTGTTCCCCACATACCCCTGTGAGGCTGACATGGTAGCCCTAGCTTTAGAGATGGAGAAGCAGGATGGAGGGATTAAATTTCTCATGCTCCCCAGTTAGTAAGTGTCTAGGATTCAAAACAGGACATTAGGATCCAAGGCTTTTCCACTACAGGGTATTCATATAAAGAAAAACTTGCCCTTTCTACATATTTCACAGACTCTTAAAAGATTCTAATCTAACTCCTTTCCTACCCCCTGACAGTTGGGGAAACTGAGGATTAGATGTCAAGTGATTTGATCAAGGCCTCATAGTGAGAGCAGCCATCTGAGGTCAAGGTTATGGGATCTCCAGGCTCAAGGTTACCTCCCAAATGTAGAGCAGCCACCTGGAGTGCAGGTGTAATCCCAGGGAGGGAGCCGGCAAGACTGATCGGCATTAGGACTACAGGGCTGTAGTTAGAGCCGGGTTTCAGGCCCATTGGAGGATTGAAGGCAAATCAGGAAACCAAGGCAGAAGCCCATGTGCAAGAGCTAATCACTTTGGGGTTGGATGCCATGAAAACTTGGGCAACAAGGACAATAGCAGATTGTCTAAGAAGGTGGGGCTCAGTTTACAGAACAGGGAAGGTATGAGCTGCCATGTTCATTGAGTTCTTGGCTGTGTGGTTGCTGTAATCTGAATTTCTTCATCAAAAGTAGGCTTTGGAATCAGAGCGACTCAGGTGTGAATGCAGGTGAGTCTGTTCTGTGTGCACAAACTTTGGGCAAGTTACTTCCCCTCTCAGAATCTCAGATTTGTCATTTACAGACAGGAATAGAGTCACACCTACTCCACAGATTGGTTGGGAACATTGAATGAGGAATTGTCAATAAACTATCTACTTTAATGCTCTCAGAATGATGCCTGGCCTGGACCTCTCACTGAACTCAAATTTGCATACGTGTCTGCTTGATCGCACCCTCTACCTGTTTGTCTAACACTAGTTCAACTCGAATCTTCGATGCTTTAATGTCTTTTGATTTTACCTCCTGCCCTGGCCTGTTCCTCCCAGTCTTCTCTAATTTAGAAACAGTCAACTCCACCCGCCTACTTGCTCAGACCTACCAGACTTAGAATCATTTTCAACTCCTTTCTTGCTCTCACATCCCACATTCAATCTACCAGCAAATCCTGTCGACTCTCCCTTAAAAACGGGCCCAGAATGTGAGCGTACTTCCTAGCGCTGCGGTCCGCCCCCACCACCGCTCGCCGGGATTATCGCCGTGACCTCCTTACTGTTCTCCCGCTTCCACCCTTGGCTCTGTACGTCCACGCAGCAGGCTGGAGTGATGCTTTCAGACGAAAGTCAGATCATGTCGCTCTGCTCAGCACTCCAGTAGCCTCCTGTCCCACGCTGAGGGAGCCTGAGGTCCTCACGACCACCTGCAGTGCTCCACCGGATCCAGCCCCAGCCCCCCAGTGCCTTCCTCCGTCTGCTCTCCTCACTGGCCCTGCCTCTGCCACACTGGCCTCCTTGCTGCTCCTTGAACTCGAGGAGCCCAGTGCAACCTCCAAGCCTTTGTCCTGGCTGTTTGCCGGGCCATTTCACTTCCCCAGGTGTGCATGCAAACGAGACGCGTTGTGTAAGCCTTCCCCGACTAGACTACCCTTTTCGGAATTGCACTTCCCTCCCCCAGCCCTTGCCACCATGTGACGTGTTACACACATGTTTATTTTGCTTATCACCTGTCTCACCTGAATAGGACCTCATCACCCCAGGGCGGGTTGGGACTTTGGTTCACAGACAGCACCTTGCATATGGTGAGCACTTCGTGAACATCTGCTGAATGAACAAATGCCTCTCTTTCCCTCTACCATAAAATTCAGGCATATGGTTGCCCTGGGCCACCTCTCGCTTAGTCCTTGAGGCTCAAATGAGAATGCATCACCATCCTCAGTTCTCTTTCATGAACTACCTTCAGAAACAAAGCCTTGGACTTTTTGAAATAGTTCTATATTCTTTCTCATTTTAAAAGGAACATATGTGCCATGTACATTGCAAAACAATAGCACACAAGAAACAAAATTCAGAAAACAGAGAAATTCATAAAAAAGAAAATGAAGATCACCTGGAGTCCCACCTCCCAGAAAGAACTGCTGCTGGCATCTGGGTGCCCACTTTTCAGGCTTTCCTTTAAGTCGCAGTTATTTTCTGGGAGGAGCGTTATACAAATGAGGTGTCGTATTAAGGAAAGTGGTGACAAAGTGATGATGACGACTGGCAGTGCTGTCCAATGGAAAGCGGTGGGACTGGGAATTGGAAGGTGGCCTCCTTTATATATGAAAGGAAATAAGTTTGTTTCTCACCGGGTAGGGGTCTTACGTAAGGGAAGACCACGAGATGCCTCAGGCACAGGGAAACTCATTTCCCCTCACTTTGTCTAACTTTTCAAAGCATCCTTGTGGGCAGAGCTTTAAGGCCATGAGACCTGTGTGTTTCAGTGCAAGCAAATTCATACCTAGCAGGATGGGTGGCTGGGCCAGGAGGATGGCCATTGTCGAAGGACTACTTCCCTGTGCCAGGAGCGTCACACACAATAGTTAGCACTCACATTCTCATGGCGATCTTGTGGGCGTTGGGAGCTGCGTTCCCAGACAGGGCATGGAGGCACAGAGAGGTTTCATGGCTTCTCCAGGAAGACGCCTCCAGAAGTGGCGTGTGATTTGAATCCAGACTGACTTCAGAGCCTGTGTTTGTAATCGTAACAAAACATGCTTCCGGAACAGTCAGGACAGGGGCAGGTGGGCCCACATGGAAGTGAACTTAAAGAAGCTGTGGGAGGAGGCCGGGCCCCTGCAGGGGAGGACCACCTGCTGGCCTCCTCCACCCCAGACTCGCTCTGCTACATGGCCGGGTGGACTGGGAGAGCCTGGTTCCGTCTCTCTGGCTGGGAAGTTTTCTCCTAGACATGCCTAGCATTGCCACAGTGGAGGTGGAAATTTGAAGGTGGTACCGCCAAAGTGAAATAGTGAAGAAAATCTTAAGGTGGGGGTGGTGGGGAAACCAGCAGACACCCAGGTCACTAGCTCAGCATGTTTTGTGGCAAGGGCCTCCCTGCTGATGGGTGAAAGTTCTAGAAACTGGGAATGAACAGGGGATGGTAACCGTCTCTTCCACTCTTTGAGCTGTGCCAGCCCCTGAGTACCTGGCCCTGGTGATGGGGGCAGGGCTGTCTGTCACATTCATTAGGACCACACCAGCTGGTCCAGTGGACCGAAGTACGAACGCTTGGTCTTTCTGTGTGGGACTGCCACAAGGCCCCAGTGGAGGGGTCTGAGTTATTGTCCTGCTCCCTTCTGCTGCCTGAGCGTGGCATGTTGGCGTGTGCATGCGTGCGAGTGTCTGTGAGTGCAGGGTGTGTGCTGTTGGGATATTTTTTATACTGCCTAAGGGCGGGAGATGGCTCCTGGCTATTAATACTGCTCAGATGTTAAACTGATACTCACACACAGATCTTATCTATAGCATGGGGAGATGTCACTGTCACTCCTGAGTTTTGAGACCTGAGCGGGAAGGAGAGTGAGAGGGATTCCTAATTCAGGTGGTGGTGCGGGGTTTGGGGTGAGGTGCTTACTTGTGCTTTAGTTGAGGAGGAGGTATTGGACTCATCATTGCCCTGCAAAAGTAGCTCCTCTCCCAGTTCTGTTTCTCAGGGAGAAAGAAGTCCTCTTGGATTACATTCAATTCCACAAATCTTTATTGAGCACTTGGGTGGCCAGACACTGTAGCAGGTGCCAGAGATGGAGCAGGGGCAGCGGTCGTGGGTGACGGCTGGCAGGGTGGAGACATATTTTGGTGATACTGAGGAGCAGAGGTGATGATGGATGGGGCGGGGGGACGAGGGAGAGATCTGTGCAGAGAAGGACTCCCTGGGTGCTGATGTGAGTAGCCATCGGAGACCTGGCACCGGAGCTCCTCTCCCAGGGAGGGTGGCGTGGCTCCAGATCACTGGGGCAGCCTTCACATATTTCACACAGGGCAGGGGTAAGACAGGCCCTGAGCGGTTCAGCCACTGAGCTGGAATCTGCATTTTTCTCTTCCTTATGTGAAGTTTCCATGCACCAATACTTTTGACGTCTCCTCAATCGCCCAATGCCTTCTACCCTCCTAATCCCCCACTTCCATATGGAATAAGAATGGGGGAGAAGAAATTGACTCATAGAACACTTACCGAACTGACAGAAACTTCAGAAATCCTGTTCAGCTTGGAACTCAGGAAGGCAAATAGGCCCAGGTCCAATTCTGACATAGTGGGATATCATTGTCATAGATGACTCCGGCTGATAATCTTTTCGTCCAAACACTTATGGAATATTAGTGCTAAGGTAAAACTTTGGAGCTTGTCTTAATTTATCTCCTCATTCTAGAGATACAAGAACTGAAGTTTGGAGAGGTTAGGGATTGCATATGGTCACGCAGGAGGTTGGTATGGCTTGATGTCTGGACATGATCTCCCTTAAATACCCTGGTGAAGTTGGGCAGGGGAGGCTGGAAAGGCACCCGCAGAGGGATCTCAGGGAGTCAGGACCGTGCTCTTTAGGACGCGCAGCCTAGCCTGGGAGTCTGCAGGAGCGCAAGGTAAAGGCCTATGTCCTGCAAACAGAGCTGGCTCCCTCTTCCACTAAGAAACTTGAATATCAAGTAAAACTGGGACTGAAAGGGTCAAGGTTAAGTCTGAACTGGACAGAAGACAGAGTTCAAAGTCATCTATCAGCCC
>CAUYSK010111581.1:0-11039 GCA_963575035.1 Avahi laniger
GTGCGAGGCCAGAGCCCAGCGGAGTCAGCTTGGTAAGACCCACTCCCCACTCCATGGCAGGTGGGGACAGAAGTCTCCATGGGCACCCGGCAGCCAGGAGGCCAGCCAGGGAGAAAGTGGCCCGAGGCAGATGGGAGAGTAGGGCGGGAACGGCCAGGGCCTGTCCTGGAGCCGGAGCAGCTGGGTGGAATCCCGGCTGGGCCTCTCACAAGCTCTGCGACTTCTGCGCCTCACACTCCGCATCTGTAAAAGGGGAGCGACAATCTGCCCCCGAGATGGCACTTGGAGTCGCACCTGCAGTTCTACTTCGGGCTCTTTCCTACGAGAGGCTGCAGAACATCCGTCTGTTGCAGGCACGGGGAAGGGGCCTCCAGGGCCCCTGCGAGGCTGGCTCTCGTCCCCGCCATGAACTGGCCTGCCCAGCAGGACCCTCCCTCAAAGCAGCAGGAGTCCGGGCAGCCCGGGCCCCTTATCTGGGACATCCACAGCGCCATCGCTGGCCTTGGGAGGTGACAGCCTGGGATGCACCATGCTTTGGCTGTGGGGGTCTCCTCTTCACCCTGGGCTGTGGCCTTGGAACCTCCCACTGGTTTCCTGTCTGTGCCCACTTGACAAAAGGGTGTCGCTCCTGGGATCTCCAGAAGGCCCCCTCTCTGGCTGGAAGCCGGATGTGGAGACTGCATGTCAGTGCTGGCCCATCTGAGAGCCTCGACGCCCGACCAAGAGGAGCTCCAGGTCGAGGGAGGAGGGTTGAGTGCCGTGTGACACTGGCCCTGCATGGAGACTACACCTGGCCGTGCCCCAGGCTTTGTCCCTCCTCAACCCTGTCAGGCTGAGCCAGGCAGGAGTCACCCCCACAGGGTGTCTGCAGGGCGGTGACTGGGAGCCTCGTGGGGTATTCACCTCCATTCTCACTGTGGGCTCAGACCATGGCGCAGGGTGCAGGTGGAGCCCGCACCCCCGCCAACCCCCCCCCACCACGGTCCTGCATTTCACGTGTTTTTGTACTTCCTTTTATACTCGCTGCAGGCGTGTGTATTCCTTAAAAGATACCAGTGCCTTTTTGATGTTACAGACTTCCTAGAACCTGTATCAAACTGTACTTAACCTCGTGCGACTTGCTGTCTTCACTCAGCCTTGTCTTTGAGATTTATCCCTGTTGGTCCCTGACACGCATATTTAATCCGTTGACTGCCGGACTTTGCATCAAGGTTGTCTAGACATGTCTCTTCTTCCCCCTGCTTTGTTCTCATGCATCTGTGATGGGTGTTTCGCTGTGGCTGTCACAGTCCAGAGGTGGCGGATGCTGTTTGCACACAGTCCTTGTGTGTCCCTAGGAGAGGGTCAGAGGGTGGTCCAGCCTCAGTCCAGAGTGGCTTCCCACTGTGCCATGCCTGTGGTTCTCTGTTGTTTAGCCCTGCCACTTTGTCACTTTTGCCAGGCCAGTAGGCAGGAAATGGGACCCCAGTGGTCCTAGCGCGCATTTCCCTGACAGCGAGATGGCATCTTACTCTGCGTTTATTGGACACTGAGGTCTCCTCTGCTGGTTACCTGTTCTTGTCTTTGGCCTGTGTCTTCCCCTGCAGGGTTGTTTGTCCTTTTCATATGGTTTATAAGGATCCTTATGGGTCCTGGTGCCAAGTTCTGTGCTCTGCAGGTCTCTCTTGCTGCCGCAGGGCTTGCAGAGGCAGAGGCGAGATGCTGCCGCAGCTGCCTAGGGGGACGTGTTTGGGGCAGCGTCTCCCTCTGAGATGCAGCTTTAGAGGCTCACGTGTAAATATTTACCTCTCTGGAGGTCGGTGTCCGTGGGAAACAGGGACTTGCAAGCATTGAGGTTTTGTGTTTGCGTCACCATGGCAAGAGGAAGGTGGGGGTCCTCCTGGAGCCGTGTGCTGGGGGTGTGGGCATGGCCTGCGTTTTCTCTGAAATCCTGGTTCTCATTCCTCAGCTGGGAAAGCTTCGCAGCAGTGCGACCAAGTCCTCCAGCCAGACCACAGCTCGCGGAGGGAGGGCGCGGGGAAGGCGCAGCCATGTAGGGCGTCGTTGCTGTATAGGTGTGCTGCGGGGGGACAGGCAGCAGTCTGGGAGCAGAAGGGCTGTGACTGACTGCCACCCTCACTTCATGCCAGGTGCCCTCATTCAAGCCTCACCATCAGGGACCTTGTTTTGCAGATGAGTAAACTGAGGCTCAGGGAGTCTAAATAACTTGCCACCTGAGGTCACCAGTGACAGAGCTGGGATTCGCATGGAGGCATGTGGCTCCAGGGTTTCCTCTAACCCCTCCCCAGTGACAAGGGGCAGGCAGGTCCCTGCCTAGGAGGGGAGCCAGGAGCCAGCCAGGGATGGGACTCATGCCCACCGCACTGCCTGCAGCATGGCTGCTCCGTGGGAGGACTTGCCAGGGAGCTCAGGACAGTGGCGGGGTCCTGGGGGAGGTCCCTAGTGACCACTGGCCCACACTCCTCAGAGTGCAGCTGAATGAATGGACATCTGGCCAGAACAGCCCACCTGGGTCTGACCCTTCAGCTCCCCTGAGAGAGTTGGGACAGGGAAGCGGGGGAGCCAGAACAGATCGTCTCCTGGGGGGTTTGGAGGTGTCTGAGGTCACCTGTAAGGAGAGGCCTGGCCCAGGCACGAGCCAGGGAGAGGGTGGGCCACAGAGTGAGAGCAGTTCAGACCCTGCCTGGAGAACAAAGGCCTCAGCCGACCGGGCCCAAGCCCTTGCCACAGCCCCCTTCCTTCCCAGCCAGCCTACGGCCCGCCCCGGGCTCCAGGTTGGAGCAGCCCAGCCCCTGCTCCTGCCTCTGTGCCCTCCTGGCCCACAGGAGGGCGAGCCAGCAGGTCGGGGCTGTTGGCTTTGCTCACACAAGTCCAGACAGGGCTGCTCCTTGGCCACCTCCTGAGCCTGCAGAGGCGCAGGGCCTCCGAGTCACACTTCAAGCCACTGGCTCAGGCCTGTCGGGAGCCGAGTCCTGTAAGGAGAGGCTTTTTCCTTTGCTTTCCTGGAAGCCGGGCTGGCACCACGCCCAGTGGAGAACATCATTTGTGTAAAATAGAGGGTGATCAGGTTTCAGCCAAGTGGGCAAAAGGCAGGCAGAGGGACCGGTGGGCGCTGCTCCAGGACAGGAGCAAACCCCATTTCTCAAGCAGTTGGGTTGAAAGGGGACCCAGGCAGGCAGCGCGCCGGCTCGGTCGGGCCAGCAGAAGATGGAGAGTCCCAGAACAGGAGAGCCTAGTAGGCCCCGGCAACCTGTGGCGCCTTTCTTCAGGCTCATTCCGCAGCGTGGGGCCCCCTCCCCGGTGGAGCCCTCGCTTTGTCCGTCACATGGACTTGTGATGGGGAGGCTGCGCAGCCCGTGCTGTGGGCTCCCTCCCACGCCCAGCACCTGTCTGGGGGCCAGCGCTTCCCACGTGGCCTTGTCCAAGTGGCCCTGGGTCTCCCCTGGCAGGGTGCCCAGAAGAGGGAACCCCGCGTTGGCTGGGAAGATGGGCCTTACTTGGGGTGGCACTAAACGCTGGCTGGCCAAATGGACCCCGCTAAGCCCGCCATCGCTGGTCACTGCGTCCCCTGACCAGGCCAGAAGTGGCCTGAGGAGAAGCTGGGCGTGAGGAGCCAGCCCAGGCCCACAGGTAGGATTGGCTCCACCGCCGACCCTGTCCCAGGTCATCAGGCAGCCCTGGAGACTGGGTCAGTGGGTTGCCTCAGAGCCAGGGGGCAAGGACCTGCAGGTGTGTGTGGGTGCCTGGTCACCTGCCTGCCTAGCTCACCCCAGCACTGCACCCACTGGGGCCACTTGGTCAGCTGGCACAGGGGCCTGAAGCCATCCCAGCTGTAGGAGAGGGAACAAGTGACCATTTCTGAGTGTCAGGAGATGCCAGGGCGCTACAGGGTGGGCTCCTGCAACTGACCCAGTGAGCCAGCGTGGAGTGGCTGCCACTGCCACACGACACTGGTGTGAGTGCCCTGTCAGGACGGAGCGTCCTGTGGCGGTCCTCTGGCATGTAGGTGCCCCCACGTCTTCCAGAGTGGCTCCAGGCTGACTGGGCCTGAGTCCAGTAGCAGCAGCGTGCATCACTACCACGCTTGGGGGCACTTGCAGGTGGGAGTCACCAGCCATGTGGCAGGGCCAGGGTTTGCACTGGCCAGCCCAGGGGTCTTTAGAGTCCCTGCTGACGTCCATTAGCAAGGCAGCCCCAGGCTTTGCGGTCTGTGGCAGCACTTGTCTCCTCCTCCTGCCCCTTAGCCGAGGTGGGCACCTCAGCCCCATTCAGTGCTCGGCGCACACACACTTGGGGCAGCCGTGGTGCCTGTCCTGAGGGGCTTGTGGCTCTCCTCTTGCCAGGCCTGTCCCACATACCGTCTCTGTCTCCAAAGGCTAGGACACACTTTGAGAGGGTGATCATGCCTGGCATTGTTCCCCGGGGTGGCTGCATTGGGGCACTCCAGACAGGGACCTGCAGGATATATATAGACAGATGAGAGAGGATTTATTAGAGGAATTGGCTCATGTGATTATGGGCGCTGAGACTTCCCACGACCTGCCATCTGGGAGCTGGAGGACCAGGGAAGCCTGTGACACAGCTCAGTCCAAGGCCAGAGGGAGCTGTTGGTATAAGTCCCAGAGTCCAAAGCCCAAGAATCTGGAGTTCTGATGTCCAGGGGCAGGAGAAGAAGGGTGTCCCAGCTCCAGAGGAGAGAGTGGATTCACCTTCCCTCTGTCTTTGTTCCGTCTGTCCCTCCACCAACTGGACAGTGCGTGCTACATTGGTGAGGGCGGATCTTCATCTCAGTCTCTGATTCAAACGCCAGTCTCTTCCGGAATCATCTCACAACCACACCCAGAAGTAACACACATGTGCGAGCACCCAGCGCCGGTGGGAGCATGTACAGGGTGGACTTGGTGGCCAGGGGAGTCTGTGTGGGTCACCAGGGTCTTCCTGCTTGCCCTGGGTGGCAAGGTGGCTAGAGTGGCACAGGGACCAGGCCCAGCAGGGCCCACCCCCCCTGGGACCTGGGTCACCATAACCTCTTCCTCCTGGCGGCTCCTGTCTCCCGCCTCATCTAGACTGGGCCCTGCCTCTGGGGGCTGGGACTGGGGAATGTCTTGTTTAATCTTCCAGAAGCCCGGCAAGGTTGGCCCCACTCTTCACCCACTTCACAGATGGGAGGTGGCTCCCAGAGCAGCAGTCTTCGCAGAGAGATGGGCCACGTGAGCCCTGCACAGCCTGGCCACCCACCCCCCCGCCTCGGTTCTTACGTGGCCATGACAGGGCTTGGTGTCTGCTGTGCATGGAGCAGCCTTCTCTGTGACATCAGATTGCTGCTGTGGGTGGGCAACAGCTCCCACCCAGCCCACCCACAGGAGGGGCACTGGCACGTAGCCATCCGGGTCACACAGAGGGCTGGAGATTAGCCTGGCGTCCACCCAGCTCCTTGGGCCCTGTGGCAGGTGCTCACTGGGACCTTTTACCTGGGACCCCGACCCCATTGACAGGGTGGAGAGGGCCCCCTGGACTCCCATATTCTGAGGGTCTGCTTTCCAGCCAGCTCCCCAGTGTCACGGAGGACCCCTGCTCCATCCCTCCAGCCACTCGGCTCCCAGTGGTCACTGGTGGGCCCCACGAAGCCAGAGCAGGACTGAGCAATTTGAAAGCAAGCTGGGGGTGAGATTGGGGTGCCGCGGAGGCTGAGGCTTGGTGGGTGCAGAGGCCCTGGGAGGGAGGGTGTTGGGTCGGCACCCCCGAGAACCCCCAGAGCTATGTACGGCCCCTGCCCTTGGCAAGCAGCCTCAGCCCACCTTTCCTCCCCTCAGGTAAGGGGGAGCGCAGGGCTATGCACAATTCAGTGCTAGACCTGGAAACTATTTGTCAGATATTTACCTTCTGTTTTCTTTTTACTGTAACGGTACTGTGTGCTGGTTTTAGAATTTGTTCTCGAGCATGGAAGCACCCTGCCTGCCTCCCCCACCACCCCGATCCTCAGGGCTGCACGGTGGCATTGTGTGATTTCTTTTCTTCTCTTGCTGTTTTGGGGTCAGGGTGACCTCCAAGCTTGTCCTCCTGGCCCTGTGGCTCTGGCTACTTCTTTAAGCCCCTCCTGGTCCCGCCCAAAGAGGCCTTTGCTGTTCTCAGTAATATTTCGCAGCACCTCTCGTAGTGTGTTTGGTCTGTTTGGGGACATCCTTTCAGAGAGCATCGGGAGTGTGGGGGTGTCCGGGCCACGCTGCACGGGCTCCCTGTGGCTGTGTGTCCTGCCCTTAAGTGTCAGGTGGGAGGCAGGCCCAGGCCCCGTGAGAGCCTGGCGGTTCCTCTCGGATAAGTGGCAGGTTGGATATGTGTGGGACGGGCTCCCAGGGCGCGGTCCATCGGGGACCAGAGAACCGCGTGCTCAGTGCCAGCCATGAGTCCTAGTGCCTGGGGCTGAGCATCCTCCCATTGCTACGCCTCTCTGAGGCCCCCGAGGGGGCAGCGCCAGTGCGGAGTGCAGGCCCGGCTGGCAACCCTGCGCACGGGCTCTGCTCTGCGGCTCTGTGTCTACACTGTGCTCGGCGATACCCCACTTCTGGTGGTGTTCCTGACAGGCAGAACTGGCTTCATGGCTCAGGAAGGAGTGTCTTCTGCTTGGGGATTGACTTCATCCTTAGGGAGGACCAGGTGGACACGGTGGAGGGCCCAGCCCTCTGCCTTCCCTCCCCTCAGGCCAAGCTGGGGCCTCTGGGAGCTGCTCCCTCGGGGGATGCAGGCCAGTGTGGCGTCTCCACTGCTTGTCCACTCTGCTGCCCACATGGGCTGCTGGAGGAGCAGACCAGTGGAGCCCCAAGGACGCACAACCTCAAACCCACACATGCATCTCCCTGAGGATGGAAGGCTCCCGGGCTGGCCAGGGGCTACACAGGGCACCCTGCTCTGGCACATGCCCGCTCCCGCGCACGCACAGGCTCCCAGCAGCGGTGACTCAGAAACATTCTGGAACAAGAATTCCTTTTTTCCTTACAAGTGGTTGGCACTTTGGGACATTTCCTCCTGTTTGAAATTCCTTTGCACTAGTCCCCTTTAAGAGCTGAGCAATTTTCCATTCAGTGGCTGGCCACTTCTCCGTTCTGAGCTCCCAGAAGCCCTCAGAATGGGCCCAGGATGTCAGAGGAAATGTATTTCCACAGAAGATCTGCTGTCATTGCAGAAAAGGGAGGGCAGCCTAGAGCCACACAGCCCCCTGGGCACCCCTGCCCCACACACGGGTGATCCGAGTCATGCAGCCTCTGGGGACCCCTGCCCCACACACAGGTCGAGCAGGCTAGGATCTCTGGGCCATTCAGGAGGCTGTCACCAGGGGTGTTCAAGCACCCAGACTCCTCAGCATGCCTCAGGGCTTCCGTTCCTCCCTTCTGCCCTCCCGAGAGAAGGGGGCCCTGGCTAATTACACCAACTTCCCATCCCCCTCCCTACCAAATCCAGTGTTCTAAGAGTTTTACAGTTCTAGCTCTTAAAATTAGATCATTGATCCATTTCAAGTTAATTTTTATATATAATGTTAGGTAAGGGTCCAATTTCATTCTTTTATGTGTGGACATCCATTTTTCCCAGCACCATTTGTTGAAAAGACTGTCCTTTCCCCGTAGAATGGTCTTGGCACCACTGACCATATGCATGAGGGTTTATTTCTGGGCTCTCTGTTCCATTCCATTGGTCTGTATGTCTGTCTTTATGGCAATGCCACACTGTTTTCATTATTATAGCTTTGTCGTAAGTTTTAAAATCAGAAAATGTGAGTCCTTCAACTTTGTTTTTCTTTATCAAGTGCTTTGGCTATTTGAGATCCCTTGAAAATCCATGTGAATTTTAGGATAGTTTTTTCTATTTATGCAGAAAATGTTGTCAGGGTTGTGATAGAGATCGCATTGGATCTGTAGATTGTGTAGGGTAGTATTTATATCTTAACAATGTTGGGTATTCCAATCCATAAACATGGGATGATTTTCCATTTATTTGTGGTGTCTTTACTTTCTTTCATCACCGTATCGTAGTTTTCAGTATACAAGTCTGTTACTTGGTAAAGTCTCCTCCTAAGTAGTTTATACTTTTTGATGCTGTTGTAAATGGAATTGTTTCGTTAATTTCCTTTTTGGCTTGGTTATTGCTAGTATATAGAAATACAACTGATTTTTTTTGTTTGTGTGTTTTGATTTTGTGTCGTATAACATTTCTAAGTTTATTAGTTCTAACAGTTTGTAGTAGATTCTTGAGGGTTTTCTATATATAAGATCATGTCATCTGTGAAGAGAAATCTTTCCCTTTTCCTTTCCAATTTGGGTACTTTTTATTTCTTTCTCTTGCCTGATCGCTCAGAACTTCCAATACTGTGTGGAATAGCAATGGCAAAAGTGGGCATCTTTGCCTTGTTGCTTATGTGATGAGGAAAAGCTTTCAATGTTTCGCCATTGAGTATGATGTTAACTATGGGTTTTTCATATAAGGCTGTCTTAGCTCAGTTGCTGTAACAAATGCCATAGACTGGTGGCCTAAACAGCAAACACTCATTTCTCACAGATCTCAAGACCAGGAAGTTCCAAGATAAAGGGGCCAGCAGGTTGGTGTCTCGGGAAGGTCGGCTGTTTCGTGGCATGTACCCTGCATGAGTCTTCCTGTGGCTGAGAGAAAGAGATCACTTCCCTCGTGTGTCTCTGGAGGGCACTGGTGCCATTCATAAGGGTGCAGCCCTCATGCCCCAGCTGCTTCCCAAAGCCCCACCTCCCAATTCTGCCGCACTGGGGACTAGCGCTTCAGCTTGTAGGATTCGAGGGGACACACACACTTGGTCCATAGCAATGCCCTTTATTATGTTGCAGTAGTTTCCTTCCGTTCCTATTTATTGAGTGTTTTTGTCATGAAAGCATTTGAAATTTTGTCAAATGATTTTTCTGCATCAGTTGAGATGATCATACGGTTTTTCCCTTCGTTCTGTTAATGTGGTTTATGACATTGATTGATTTTCATAGGGTGAGCCGTCCTTGCATCCCAGTGGTGAATCTCACTTGGTCATGATATATAGTTGTTTTAACGTGCTGTTCAATTCAGTTTTCAAGTGCTGCGTTGAGCGTATTTGCATCAATATTCATAGGGATGTTGGCATGCAGTGTAGTGTTGGTAACAGGTTAATGCTGGCCTCATAGAATGAGTTAGGAAGTGTTCTCTCTGCATCAGTGTTTGGAAGAGTTTGGGAAGGATTAGTGTTAGCTCTGGAAGAGCCTCTCTTGGGACCTGGGCATGTGCTGGGAGCTTGGCCACAGGGCCTCACAGTCAAGGCTGTAGACACCCACGCAGCTGCCTGGCTTTGTGGCCCTGGGAAGGCTCCACCTGCACCTCTACTGTAAATGGAAAGGAATGGTATCCGCTAACGGGGTTGGGGGATACCAAACAAGCCAGCAGGTCTGAGTGTGTCCAGCACCAGGGATGCTGGCTGGGTGGGTCACAGTCTGCCGAGCCTTGGAGCCAGGTATCATGGCAACCGCCCTCTGTATTTTCCTCGTTCCTCCTGGAGCCCACTGGGGAAGCCAGGGATGTCCATGGAGAATCGGTGCACATGTCCCTGAAGGAAGGAGAGGCAGGGCCCCTGCCCACAAGGAGGCATGGAGCTCAAGCCCACTGTCATTAGGGGTCCAGAAGTGGCACAGTGATGGTCTCAGAATGGACACCTGACCGGTGGCCAGGCCACACCCCTGGGAGGTCCAGCAGGGCTGGTTCAGCTTCTGCCCAGCTCAACATGGCCATTCTGTGGGTGGAGGCCCACCATGGGACTGACAGGACCCCTTGTGGCCACAGACCCTGGTCACATAGCATTTGCCTGGGCCCCTCCCCTCAGCGTCCTGCCTCCCAGGCTGGTGTTAACCCACCCTTCCTCAGCCCCGCAGGTGGCCCAGAAACAGGGCTCAGGTTTAAGTGTGACTCACCTTCCCTTCCCATCAGTCCGGCGGGGACCAGAACATGTGCCGAGGGCACAGACCCCACTCTCGCAGCCTCAGGACCCTGGACACACAGGGTAAGCCATGGTGCAGGAGGCTCCTGGGTCTTGGGCTGTAGTAGACTTAGCGCTCCTGCCCTGGACAGCACATGGGGTGTTTACGGCCCAGCAGGTCTCCAGGTCCTGTGTCTTCCTGCTTCCGAGGGGAAGGGGAGGTGCGGGAGCCTTTGCCTCCTCTGTCGGTTGGCACTCCCAGGGGCCCAGGCCAGGTCTTGCGGTGGAGCCTCTGCTGGAAGAAAGGACCGTGCAAGCCATCTGGAGGCCACAGTCTTTTGACAAACCCTCCAGACTTGGTTTGGGCCATGTTTTTTGTTCCCTGTTGGATGCAGCTTTGGAAACGTGTGTTCCTCCTCCCCTTGGGTACTGGGAGCCCTGGGCTATGACTGGGGTGCAGAGAAGGTGCCTGCCAGGAGGGAAGGTGGCGGGCCACCCGCTACCCTCATGGCGCCTTGTCTCAGTCTCATCTTGCAGCACCTTCTCTTTCCAAGACCCCCAGGTGCCCCTCTGGTCCACAGCAGCACCATCCACGCTCTGTCCCCCCTGCTTAGGCAGCACATGCCCCTAGAACGTGGCCTCAGGAAGCAGGGAGGGTCCCTCCAGAGTCCCCTGGGGCCACAAACTGCTGCTGCTCTTTGTTTAGCCCCAAGGTCCCCTCCCCTCCAGATGGAAGGAGCCGTGCTTTCTGGGAAATATGGAGTCACCCCAATATTTGTGCAAGAAAGTGCCCATTGGGTGGTGATGGCCACGGCAGTTACCACCATTAACTTGTCTTGCAAGTGGTTTTATGGAGCAAGTATCCTGATTGTTGGCTGGTCAGCTTCATTCCAAGCCATTCTGAGTCCATGCTCTGTCCAGGCCCTGTGCTGTCCCCCAGGGGCAGCTACTGGGGACCTGGTGTGGAGGGGGGCTGAGCGGGGAGCAGCTCTGCCAGGCACATGGGATGGAGACTCACCTCCCACTGCATTCTCCTCTCCTCTGGCCTGGGGCTCCTGCACACTGGCTCCCGCACACCGGCTTCTCC